>WSXT02035402.1:0-13553 GCA_011762715.2 Neuroterus valhalla
CAATTTTAGTTCATTTATATTTTCCCGTACCTTACATAGTTTGACCAAAAAATGAATCTTTCTATTTTTCATTATTTATTGTGCGACCAAAATTTGAATTTTCAATTTTTGAGAAAACTCGAAAAGTTGTAAAGACCATCCTCGGGGGCACCGAAAGAAAAGCATTTTTTTTCTTTAAACTTTTTTTCATATCTTGCGTTTTTTGGTTAAAAGTTCTCATTTTCGTTTATATTTTTGAATTTTGAAAATGCCACAACTCTGACAATTTTGTTTTTATCGAAAAAAAATCATGAGGATAAACTGTTTCACTTTTTACCTACTACAAGAAACCGCACTTAAAATTTTTGAGTCTTGAAAAAAAAAACAACAAAAATTCCAGAATGTTCCCCCTCTTCTATTTTTGATCCAAAACAGATGGTTACCGGACTTGATTTATATTTTTGGTTCCTCAAAATGTGTGCCAAACGGCAATCCCATCCGATCATTCTTTCAAAAATTATCGAGTATACAGATTACAGACTACAGATAGACAGCTCCGTAAAAACCATTTTTTCTGACTCAGGGGGTCACAAAACGTGGAGATTTCATCAAATCCGCGAAAGTCAATTTTCACATGAAACCAATACCTTCTCATTCACAATAAGATGAAAGAGAAACTCCTTCCTTCTCTTTTTTTATCTTTCGTATTTTTTATAATTATTTTCAAAAACTTATTACAATAAAATTTTAAAAATGTACCGGCGTTTCGGTGCGCACCTAACACCCTTATCAAGGTAAGAAATCTTTCAGCAGGTCAAAGGAGATATTACCTCGAATTCTAGACCTTGAATAGAAATTAGAATTGTTTTTTTTTTCAAATAAAAATTTTCCCTATATCAGAGTTTCTCCTCACACTTGGGAATCAACCAGATTTAAAAGCTTAAATCTTTAATTAGAAACTTAAATAATTTCAGAATTAACTATAATGACGATTTCCACTACATTAATTTATTTATTCCTTCATTCCCTTTACACTACAAGTACTACTCAGTTAGAATTTTTTTTGTGTTAAAGATTAATTATTTTAGTTGAAAATTCAAATGTTCTGTAGAAAATTCGCCTTCTCGGCCTCAAATTCCAAAAATTTGATAGGAAATTAAATTATTTATTTGAAAATAACTTTCTTTTTCAGCATTCCTTTTTTTTAATTTAACATTCAATTGATTTAGAAGAAAATTCACCTTTTTGATCAAATATCGAACTATTTATTTGGAAATTCGACTTCTTGGTAGAAAATAATCTTTTCTGTTGAAAAGTCATTTTTTTGGGATCAAAATTCAACTGTTTCGAAGATAATTTGTCTTTATAGCTTCAAAATTCTAGGATGTTGTTGAAAAATTGGTCTCTTTTGTACAATTCAGATTTTTGTAGAAAATCGTACTACCAGGTTGAAAAATCATCTTCCTGGCTGGAAAATTGAACTACTTGGTTGAACTGCTTTGTGGAAAACGCATTTTTTCCTATAAGAGCCACTTCTTTGTTTGAGCATTGGACAATTTTGTAGGTTTTTTCAAATTTAGCTGAGGATTAATTTTTCTATCTGAAAATTTAATAATTCCGTTTTTGGTTTCAAAGTCCTTCGAAAGTAGAAGATTTACTATTTGGTCAAAAATTTGTTTAATTTGTTGGCAATTTGACTCATAGTAAAAAATTAATCTTTTTGGTTGAAAGTTATGTTCTTTTGATCAAAATTCAACTGTTTGGTTAAATATTCAGCTGTGTGGATGAAAATTCATCTATATTGTCCAGAGTTTAATTATTTTGTTGAAAATTCAAATATTTTGTTAAAGCCTCCTCCTCGGGTCAAAAATTCAACTGTATTGTTAAACATGCAACTGTGACTGGTTAAATATCAATCATTCTATTGGGTTAAAAATTGAACCATTATTTGAAACTTGAATTATTTTGTTTGAAATTTAACTATTTTCTTAATGTCATTCTTCTTATTAAAAAATCTGTCCTTTTCGATTGAAAAAATCATTTTACTTGGTTGAAAATGAACTCGCTTCTTGGCAATTCAACTCGTCAATTTAAAAATTCAATTTTTGTTGAAAATCCGTTCTTTGGGATAAAACCTTCATCTTTTGTGGTAGAAAAGTCATCTTCCTCCGTAGGAAATTCAACTGTAATCTAAACAATTCATCTCTTTGGCTGCAAAATTAAACTTTTGGGTTTGAAATGCTATAGTTTTTGGTTTAATATTAATCTTATTTGCCCGAAATTTCGATTAAATTGCTGTGATTGCATATTTGTAGGCTAATTATAAAAGCAATGCGTTTGCAATTTAATTATTGTGTTAACAACATAATTATTTTGTTGAAAATTTGTCCTTTGGGTTCATATTAATATTTTTGATCTCAAAATTTGACGATTTGGTTGAATTGCATGATTGTACTCTAAAAATTAAAGATTTTTAATTATGAATAGCTCAGAATTGGAAACTTAATTTATAAACGGACCTCAAGAGGATACTAATTTTCGAAAAATTTGCATTAAAAAAATTGAAAATAAACAAAAAGCTATGTTATATTGCAATATTAAACACTGTTTGGTTTAATTTCTAAACTTGTACAAGTTGGGGCGTGTCGAATAAAAAAGTTAATTTGTAAAGTTATGAATAGGGATGAGAACTTCCTGTTGGGATTCAAAAAAAAGAATCGCAAAATCTTTCTTTTCTTTTCTGATCATTTTCCAGTTTCGCAATCCAGTATTGACATGGCGTAGTTTGAACAATAACTAAAACTCAAGATAAGAAACTTCAATATAATAATTATCAAAGTTCTAGATGCTATAAAAGTAAATCATTTAGATTCTCATTTACGCAATAATGTCATTAATCTCAACTACTGTACACTATTCATAAAAATTTTCGACCTCTTTTTTCAAAACAAATAAATGACACAAAAGAATTAATTCCGATAGTTAAAATGAATCCCAATCAGTTAAATGATAGACTGTTTCCTGAAAACTGGAAATCGAAATTGTACTTCTGTATAAAACGATCAAATAACCTCAAACTTGGAGATTTCAAAAAGAAAAAAAAAATGAAGAAATTACCTGATTATAGTAAAACCATATGACTTCAAATTAATTGAATCACGCTTCATAATATTTAGAGCTCTACTCCATGACTCATCTCTGTTTATCTCTTAATCATCTCAAACACATAGCGAAAGAAACTTCCTCCATAAAGAAGACTGCAAAAAAGCTTTGTTTCTTCCCTATCAAGTTGCACGTGGTTCCGGTCGCGTTCCATTATTTATCTTTTCCATCTTTGCAGTAGCAGACGGAGGAATTCCTCCCCCAGGGGATCATGGGAAAACACCTGTTGCTAGCTCGTGGCGGGAAAAGCTCTCTCAGTTTCAAAATTGACCCCACCTCTCATAGACTGTTTAACAATTTGGGTTTTGAACAACCCAGAAGAATCCAGACTGGCTGACGAACTTTCTCCAGATACAAAGAAGAAGAACGCTTACACTCTCTAACCATTTATCAGCAAGTGAACATTTCCCTACAGTGATGTGATAAACTTAGAAACGGTTGGAATCCGTAATGGCTGCCGGTGCCGTCGGCAAGCAACGGGCTTTCGGCTTTCAACTTTCCAGTGCGGGATGTGGATGTCATGCTCGTTTTTGAAAGCGAGGAAGGGTCGTTTGGGGAGAATCGACTAAAAAGGCAATGCTTAAGGAGAACTTTAATTGGCGAATGGCGGTCGCACTTTGCCAGAATAACGCATCGTTTCGAGTCGATTTATCCATTTATCGCCACTAAGGAGGACGTCAAGCAGCTGCTCGGCTACCGAGCCAGAAAGTCGAGGACACAAGTGCTCCGGGTAAACGGGCACAGGAGTCTCGCAAAAGATCATCCTCGACCTTGTCCTCCTCTGCAAGAAATCTTCAAAACTGCAGACGAGCGACAAGAATCGATTTCTAGATAGCAGTTGTAAAAAGGTAAGTTTCTGGTCACGTTTCTTCAGTCATGCCCTGTTTTTTCTTCTTTTTTCTTGTTTTTCTTCTTCTTTCGCGAGCCCGTGTTGTCGAGGTCATGGTCCGAAAATTCGAGGACGAGTTTCCGAAGAGAGAATACACGGGGATAAAGTGCGAGATTTGTTGTTTGGGACCCTTTGTATGTCAGTCGGTCATCCGTCATTTTCCATCGGAATTAATTGTTTTTGTGTCAATTATTTGTTTCGAAAAAAAGAGGTCGACAATTTTTATGAATAGTGTACAGTAGTTGAGATTAAGGACATTATTGCGGTAAATGAGAATAATTAAGAATATTCACAAGTGAGAAATAAAGATTCTCCGTTTTACAGAGTTCAAGCAGATTTAGGTTAGAAAGGTCATGGTCGTCTAAGTTCATTAGAGGTTAGAGTCGTCATATGGTTATTAGAGGCATTAGAATTAGAGGTTGGAGTCTGGAATTTCGTGAATTTGCAAGACGGTGAGTGTTCCACTTTCGATTCAATTTGAATATAATTTCCAAATTTGGAAAGATAGGGTACTTGAAGTGGGAAAATTTTGTAAGTGTTTCAAGATTGTTCATATTTTTTTAACTGAAAAAATAATTGTACCGGAAAAAGCCGGGATTTTTTTTGAAAACCAGGAATTTTCTTATTCGTTTTTTCCCTTCGCCCCAAATATCGTTTCACTCTTCGAAAAAAATGTGTTCATAATAATTCTGAAAAATTATTGTGCTCATTCTTACCCACGTTAAAGTATCGATCATTTTATATCCGAGGTTTCAAAGGTAATGTTTCGTTTAAAAATGGATCTTTCTTTTACACTATGTGGTTGAGGTTTTTTTTGGGTTGTATTTATGGATCATTTAAATATTTAGAATTCCTTAAATATTGGAGAAAGAAAACTTTTCCTTCGTGGATATTTAACATTGTAAATAATATATAAGCTATAATTTGTATATTCAATTAATAATAATTGTAATAATAAACTTATAATTGAGGGAACTCTAAATAGTAAAAGGTAGAAGTTTACCAGATAGAGCGTAGATTGAAGTATGATTTCCCATTGAAAATTCAAAATCTATATTTTAGGTACCAAGTCACGAAAAACAAAACAAAAATTATTTATAAGTTGAATATTTTTTTGACAATCCAAATATTTTATTGGAAAGTCATCTTTTTCCAGTTGAAATTTCAACTTTATTGGTGAAAAATCCACCGGTCTTCTAAATGATTCGTCTTTTTTTACTTGGATATTCAACTTTTTGGTCTAACATTCGATCATTTGGTTGAATGTTTATCTTCGTTGGTTGAAAATCAATTTTTCTGACTGGAAATTAGGTATATGGTTGATCATTCATTTTTTAGTTTAAAAAGGAACTTTTTTGTTTAAAACTTCTTTTTATTGTTCGAAATTCGAATGTTATCTGAAAAACTTAACTATTTTATTAAAAATTCATATTTTTTATTAGATTATAATAAAAGATTCGAAAGTATTTCAAGCGATTTATTATACTATGAATAATGATTTATGATACTATATTGACACTATTCTCAATTTCCTAAATGAGTCGTGGACCTGTTGATAATTATTTTGTTTTCAAAAGAACATGTTGCTTGGTCCAAAATGAACAAAATTAACTTACTTATAATTTATTTATTTTCTCACATCTTGGCCCTTGTATTCGCTTTGGAAATTTAGAGCCATAGGTTTTTTATTTTGTTAACTTTTAAAAGTTGATTATAATCAAATGACATTCCATTTTTTTTCAATTTTGAAACTGATTACAGAAATGAGTTTAACGTTCAGGATTAATTTTGAAATAAATTAATGCTACTCATTGGAACATTGCAACATTTAATTACATCTTTAATTGAATATAAAGCCCCGCAGCAGTATAGTATCAGAGTAGTTTTTTCCTTCATTTTCAATTATTAATTAATTAACTGCACAATTTGAAAAATACAAAGGTTTGAAAATTGGTACATTTAATTAAACGAAATAAGGTAATGAGGGAGGTCAAACTTTTCTGAACGTGGGTAAAAAGTATGAATATTTTGCGCTTGATGGTTGTGTAGATGACTGAAAAATCGATATTTTACTGCGCAGAATGGCTTAATCTTTAATTAAGAAAGTAATTGAATTTGCCATTATTTCATGCGATAAAATCTATATTAAAACCTGCTTTCGCCGTAAGATAATTTGATTGGACCTTCCGTTTGAGTACAATTCAGTAAATTGCTAACATAATGAAATAGAAAGAATCTCGATTCTAAATAAAACTATTCCTATTTACGGCAACTGGATATGTTCAAACAATTTCTGCTACTTCATTATTAAGTGCAAAAAAGAGATTCTTATTATTCAAATATACAATGTTCAAATCAAATTTCCTTTTTCGTTTAGATGTTACCTTTTTTCACTTAGGTTTCTATAATTTCTACACATTGAGGTGTTGAATACCTAGTTTACTTAAAATACATGAGGTCAGTCAAACTTGTTTTTTTCAAACATAAATGCTACTTTGAAATGTTAAGTAATTAGTTCCGATAAAATATATTCGAGCACAAATGACCGTGAACGAAAAGATAGTTTATAAACTAATGTTTCTTTTAAAGCTCAAAGTATCTTCATTTTACTCCACCACAATTTACTTGTGAAAATTAAACAGAAATTGAGGGAAGATTAGTAACATTTCTGCTCGAAAGTTTTTCGGCTACATTTTTGTAATCCATAAACTCCATTTCTATTTAGTATTTGAGACTTTCGTTATCTGAAATGAATTGGAGGAAAGAAATGTGAGCGTATATAAAATAGTAATTTCATTGTACAAGTTTTTAATCGTAGCTCTTTTTAGAGATAATCAATTCAAAGGACTTTTAATTCAAAAGGTCTTGGAGTTTTTGAATTCAATCAACTTCAATATTTTTTCGAAAGTAAAATCTTTTTAATAATGCAATTTCCTTGTGATAAATAGCTTGATTTTTATAATATTTTTCCCAAGTCAACATTGCCAGATCAGGGTGGCGACTTGACGGGGAAACCGAGAAATGACCGGGAATTCGTTTAAAAACCGGGAATTTTCTTGACTCAACCTAGACAATTAAAAATTTGACCGTAAAAATACGAGAAATGACCGCTTTCTTTCTATGAATTGAAAAGATATCGCATTTGATTTAAAGAATGTAACGTCCCTTCAGTCTGATTCTGAAAATTTTTGAATATATCTATATACTTTATGAGAGCAAGAATTAACATTTTTTTCCATTATAAAAAAAAAACTTTTTCCAGATTTATTGCTTTCTGAGATTTATTTAGCTGACCGGAGTTTGTATAATGGAATTGATGATAGCCCAAAAATATAGGACGAAATCATTTTCTCAATTTTTTCAAAAAAAAATGTATTATTTTTTCATGTTTTATTTGCTTTCTCCTTATTCATCTGACTGTAGAGAGGGAGGTCGAATACTTCAAGTATACAAATTGTGATAAAAGGAAATTCAGAAAATTGCTCTTCCAATTTAAAATTCGTCAAAATTTGAAAGTCCCCTCTTCATAATTTTAAATGAAGAAAGTACCTCTAACAGTTTTGAGAGTAGGATGAGTAGTATTTCGAATGAAAAATATTTCTAATGTATAATAGAAAACTTGTTCATATTGTTCATTGCGAATTCATCCTGTTTTAGTTGAAAAAATCAACTACTTGGTTGGAAGATGAATTCTTTTGTTGGAAATTACACTATTTTGTTGAAGGTGCATTATTTTATTATAAAATCCACCACCGATTGAAAATGTGACTACTTTGTTGAAAATCAATTCATCTATTTTCAGTGAAGATTCAAGTATTTAGTTGAACATTGATTTTTGAATTTGGAAATTAAACTATTCCTCTCAGAATTTATTTTCTTTGTTGAAAAGTCGCCTCTTTTGTAGAAAATTAATCTTTATGGTTGAAAATTCACCTTCTTCGCATAAAGTACATTTTTTCAGTTAAAGGTTAATCATTTCACCTGAGAATCCTTGAATTTGGTTGAAAATTGATTTCTCTAACTGGAAATCAACTGTTCTATCCTCAGTGGAAAATGATCTTTTCTAGTTCAAAATTCAACTACTTGTATGAATAATCGTCTTTATGGATTGATTAATTAGTTCGTTAAAAATTCACATATTTTATTGAAAAATTGATTTTCGGTATAAAATTATCTTTTTCTCTGAAAGTTACTTTTCTTGTTTGAATTGAAAATTCAATTACTTCGCTGAAAACTCTCTTATTTTGTTGAAAAAATGGATTTTTTGGGTATGATATTATCTTTTTCTTCGAAAGTTACTCTTCTTGTTGTCAAGTTCTTCTTTACGGTTAACAATCCAAGTAAAACAGTTAAATATTTTTCATATCAGTCGAAAATTCTTCTGATTGAAAACTCTTATGTTTGGTTCAAAATTAATTTTAAAGCCAAAAATGTTACTTTTATCAAACATTGACGGATTTAATGAAATCTAAACGTTTTGAGCCCCCTGAGTCAGAAAAAACGATTTTTACGAAGGTGTCTGTCTGCCTGTCTGTAATCTGTATACTCGATAACTTTCAAAAGAATGATCATACTGGATTGTGCTTTGGCACATTTTTCTAAAACCGGAAAAGAAAGGACGAGTTCGTTAACCAGCTATTTTGAATGGAAAATCATAGAGGGGAAGGATTTTGAACATTTTTTGGGACTCTTTTTTTCCAAGGCTCAAAAATTGTAAGTACAATTTCTCGTAAAACTTAAAAAGTGAAACAATTTATCCTTATCATTCTTCTCGATGAAAACAAAATTGTCAGAGTTATGGTATTTTCAAAATTCAAAAATATAAGAGAAAATGAGAATTTTTAGCCAAACAACGCAAGATTGAAAAGAAAGTCAGAGAGAAATAATTTTTCTTCTTAGGAGCCCTACAAGATCGTGAATATAACTTTTTAAATTTTCTCAAAAAATTGGAAATTCCAAATTTGATCCCACAAAAATTAATGAAAAAAATCTGCCCGCCGTGCGGGCACATACTCGTCGCGCGCTTTGCGCGCGGCTTGCTTCGCTCGCAAGTTTGAGCGCGCCTGGGGCGCGCGTCTTTCGGATCTCGCGCTTCGCGCTCGATGGTAATCTCACCTCGCGCTCCGCGCTCGGTTATGAATTCACCTCGCACTACGCGCTCGGCCTTTGTACCTCCCTACAGTTTTGTATAGAGCTTGTGAAACTCAAAAGCGGGATGTCGACTTCCTTAATTTGATGAGTGTGAATTCTCTTTTGTTAAAGCTTCTCCGGCTTTAACTAATACATTCTCTTCGCGTGTCTCGTGCTGCGCACTCGATCAAAGTATTCCACAGCGGTAGAGAAGTTTTTTTGCCAAATTTTTTTCACATGTTGTGTAGTTTTTCTGAAAATTCAATTTTTTAATTTCATTTTTCACGATCGAAACAAAAACAACGCGTCCAATGGAAAAAAATTATATTAAATGTACAGATATTTTTCGGGTGAATAACTTTTCTCTATCCATCTTCTGTGTTAGTCTTAGTCATTTTTTCAAAAATTTTATTATTTGATTTTGATGTTTATTTTTCCTGATTGAAATGAATTCATTTGATGGCTTTTTATGAATGAAGCAAAAACTACTTGTCCTTTCAAAAAGTTAATTTTATGAAATTTGTAGATCTTCTTTCGGTGCACAAATTTAGTTCATTTATATTTTTCCGTAGCTTGCATAGTTTGACAAAAAATTAATCTTTCTATTTTTCATTATTTTTTGTGCGACCAAAATTTGAATTTTCTTCTTTTCGATAAACTCGAAAAGTTGTAAAGATCATCCTAGAGGGCTCCTAAAAATAAACATTTTTTTCATTAAACTTTTTTCCATATCTTGCGTGGTTTGGCTAAAAATTCTCAGTTTCGTTTATATTTTCGAATTTTGAAAATGTCATAACTCTGACAAGTTTGTTTTTATCAAAAAAAAAAATCATGAGGATAGTTTGTTTCTCTTTTTACCTACTAAAAGAAACCGTACTTTCAATTTTTAAGTGTCCTGTCTTTTTGGTCCCTAAAAATGTGTGCCAAAGGGCAATCCAATCCGATCAGTCTTTCAAAATATATGGAGTATACAGACACCAACGACGACGACGATAACAACGACAACAGAGAGACAACAACGTAAAAACTACTTTTTCGGAATCAGGAGGTCTCAAAACTTCTTGTAGTAAGTGAAAAGTGAAACAATTTATCCTCATGATTCTTTTTGATAAAAACAAAATTGTCAGAGTTGTGGCATTTTCAAAATTCCATAAGGGAAACGAAAATGAGAAGTTTTAGCCAAATAACGCAAGATTGAAAAAAAATTAGAAAGAAAAAATGGTTTCTTCTTGGGAGCCGTACAAGATCGTTAATACAACTTTTTTCAATTTCTCAAAAAATCGAAAATTCCGATTTTGGTCGCACAAATAATAATTAAAAATAGAAAGATTCATTTTTTGGTCAAACTATGCAAGGTACGGGATAATATAAATGAACTGAACTTGTGCACCAAAAAAAGATCTACAAATTTGGTAAGATTGACTTTTCTTAAAGGACTTGTAGTTTTTGCTTCATTTAAAAAAAAACATATAAAAAATGAAAGAAAATGAACTTCGGGAAAATTGAGACAAGCTTAGGAAAAATCAAACAGACACAAGTTCTTTACCAGGAAAATATCTTTTGATGTGTTATCAACCTCCTTAACAGGATAAGTAGTTATCATTTCAATCAGGAAAATAACTATAAAAATTAAATAATAAAATTTTTGAAAAAATGACTAAGGCTCACACAAAAGATTGATGGAGAAAAGTTGTTCACCCTAGAAATATCTGTAAATTTGCTATAATTCTTCCCATTGAACGCGAAGTTTTTGTTTCAATCGTAAAAAATGGAATTAAAAATTGGAATTTCTAGAAAAACTACACAACATGTGAAAAAAATTGGGCAACAAAACTTCTCTCCCGTTTCGGACAAACTTTGATCGAGTGCGCAGCACGAGACACGCGATGAGAATGTATTCGTTAAAGCCGGAGAAGCTTTAGCAAAAGATGATTAACTCTCATCAAATTGAAGTAGTCGAAATTTCGCTTTTGAGTTTCACAAGCTCATATAAAACTGTAGGGAGGTAAATTTATAACCGAGCGCGGAGCGCGAGGTGAGATAACCATCGAGCGCGAAGCGCATGATCCGAAAGACGCGCGCCCCAGGCGCGCTCAAACTCACGAGCGAAGCGCGCTATGAGAATGTAGCCGCGCAGTGGGCAGATTTCATTTTTGTTTGAAAATGATTATCTCTATAGTTCAAAATTCAACCATTTTGTTGACCAAAAATTAGTTTTTAACCAAAAAATACAATTATTGTATTTTTTGGTTAAAAAATAATTTTTGGTCGACATGTCAACTATTCTAGTAGTGTTCATCATTTCAGGTAGAAACTCGTCTTTCTGGTTAAAAATTCAACTGCTTCAGTTGAACATTTACAGTTTTATTTGAAGATTCATCATTTTGCATCAAAATCGATTTTTTGGAGAGTTAGTTTTTTAGATACAAGCTAATTTTTTTTGGTTATAAGTGATTTTTCGACTGAAAATTGAACTTATGCCAAATTAAAATCCCATAGTTGTAGTTAAAAATTCATTTGTGTTGTGAAATTCGACATTTGAGTGTTAAAATTCTGGTTGACAATAATTTATCGTTTTTGCTAAAAATAATTCATCTTTTTGAAAATCCAACTCTTTTAGTTGATGATTCTTTGTTTCAGTTGAAAACTCTTATGTTTGGTATGAAATTGGGTTTCCAAACTCAAAATGTTACTGTTCCATTTTCGGTTGAAAACAATCATTTTTTCAGTTGAAAATTCAATTATTTTGTTAAATATTGTATTCTTTTGGTAGAAAATTAATCTTCCTATTTGACAATTAATCTCCTTGTTTGAATATTCACCTTCATCGTTGAAAATTGAAGTGCTCTAGTTGAATATTTATCATTTCAGTTGAAAATTCATCCTCTTGATTTGCAATTTAAACTTTTTATAATTCTATTGGAAAATTCATCACTCATGTTGAAAAATGAACTATTTTGTTATGAGTCAATTTTCTTTATCGCAAATTGATTTTTTGAATCGTAAGTTTAACTGTTCCAACTTTTGTAAGAAAATGATATTTTTTCGTGGGAAATTTGAGTATTTTTTTCAAAATTAATTTATTTTGCAATTCTTGATCTGTTTTATTAGAGGCTGTTTAGAATGAAGGTCACGAATTAAAATAAATGTTTGTGTTTTGCAACAAATATGAATATGTTACTTTTAGCAGCCCTGGAAAATTGAAAAATTTGACCGTGAAAAACTGGAAAATGACCGGGAATTGGGAATCGTCTGCCAAATCGCCACCCTGCAGATATAGCAAACTGATTATGAAAGTCTGATATCAGCCTTGTTGAAAATGCATTGATGCTAAATCCGAATTATGATCACGATTCTTTATTAAGCCTGAAGACTAATTTACTTACACTCAAGCCTTGAATGAAAAACGAATATCTGCCAAAATTCAGATTTTCCGCAGCAGTGTGGAAAATTGCCAATCTGATAAGTTGGTACAATTCTTAGTTGCTCCCACGTATCAAATAGTGTCATCAGTTTCTTCACTTCCTTACATACTAAAAAAGGAAATTCGCAAAACTCTCCCTCCTTTTCAAATTTGCCACATATCTTTTTGCAGGAATCGAGTGTTTCCGACCAATCATTCGATAATAAATCAGTGATCCCTGGACCATGAATCGTCGATCAACGACATGAAGTCACAGAATCCTATTCAGAACCAGGAAAAACGAAACAACATGGTTGACCCGACCGAGGAAGCAAACGAAAAATACGACGAGTTTGACACAGTCAAAATGCCACTTGTAAGATCGCTCAGCAAGAGTCCACTAAGTGACGAAGGAATTGAAAATGATTCGGAAAGAAAGAGATCAATGATGGGACGTTGCTGGAGTTTGGATTCAGCTGTTCCAAGTGATGAGGATATTTCTCAGAGTGGTCCACAGAGCAGACAAAACAAACTGCAAGTTACGAGATGTTGCAGTTCGGATAGTGCTGTTCTAAGTGATGATGATCAAGTCAAAGGTATATATGAAAAAGCAATTCCTATTTTATTTTTGTCCATATTTTTGATCTTTCACGAAGGATCCCAATCAGGCGAGCCATTTGTCTAGAGTCTTTTAAACGTGAGCTCCCCGATCTTTGACTTATTTCCTAGTTGAAAGCTTTCAGGGTAAAATAACTTCAAAGTTCGAGCAGATGTTTCTAGTTTGTTCTAAATTCATTGCTTGTTTGTAATTGATGGTTTCTAAACTTTCTGTTTGAATTACGTGTCACTGTATAATGTTATAGGGGCCGTTCAAAAACGACGTCACAGTGGGGGGGGGGGGGGGGGGCTACACCAACGGTGGCCGCTGACAGGGAAAATTTAAAGGGGAAAAAAAATTTACACATAACCCCCTGTCCCCAAAACCAAAAA
>WSXT02035413.1:0-13552 GCA_011762715.2 Neuroterus valhalla
GCAGCAGGATGTCGGGAAAACCTGCTGATCGACAGGAGTATCTGCAAAGATGCTGCAAACCACAAACGCAATCTGTTTATCCATTTAGTACTATCAATGAGAAGCCTGCTTCAAAACATCTTGTGCCACATATTGTCGAAGTTGCTAATTTTCCTTCTACATCACAGATAGCTCCAATAGGAACAGTGGAGAAGCCACCATCTAGACTTCAGAGTTTTTTCATCAAGGATGATGTCACCAGAGCAGGAATAATATGGGTCATTTAAAGTGTTACGACGCATAAGTCATTGCACTCAGCAGGACGAAACTTGAAGCTTTTTGCAAAACGTTTCCCTACAGTGAAATTGCAAAAAACATGCAGCCGCAGCGCGATAAGATTGGCTACGTGATTGTATTTGGCTTGGCACCGTACTCCAGTAAACAGTTGGTTAACGAGGTGATGGAAATGTGATTTTTTCACAGTAGGATTCGATGAGTCGTTCAACAATACTCCTCAAAAGCAACAAATGAATTAGAATGTTCGTTTCTGGACAAGAGATAGTGGAGAAGTGAAAACAAGATACCTCACGTCAGTATTTTTTAGTCATGCCAGAGCATCAGACTTGTTCATCCCATTTTTGGAAGGCATATTACCTCTTCCACCGAAGAAGATTCTCCAAATTTGTATGCATGATTCTAACGATAATTTTAAGTTATTAAAGACATTAAAGGCTATATCAAAACGGAAAAGGATGATCCTGGGATTCTAGAGATTGATAGTTGTATGCTTCACAATTTGAATGGTGTATTCAAACGTGCTTAATAACTTCAAGGATGTTCCAGCTCGAAAACAAACCTCGCCCGACGTTACTGAATTTCCATTTTTCTACTTAAATTATGTGCCGTTAGATGGCTGAAAAATGATTTTGTCGCTCAGCGGGCTGCGAGCATGCTCCCTAACATTATTAAGTATGTTCAAATCGTTTATACGAACTGAAAAAATTCGAAAACTTTGACTTGTAATATCTTCAAAACTATTAAAATGTTCTGTAAGGCCATTCTGCTGACAGCAAAGATAGGTATTTTCAAATCCATGTCGCAGGACATCGAGCCCTTCTTGATCGAAATCCAGACACACTCACTTCTTGTACCATGTTTATATAATGTCCTTACGGGTATCATGCGTGATCAAATGGTACGTGTCTCCAATACTTAGGTTATGGAAAATACAACCTCAGTATACGAGGTAGATGTGAGCAATGAGGAAAATCTACTGACAGCTGCAAATATTCACCTCAGAGTCGCCATCAAAGCTTCCCCAATGAAGATTAAGACTTGCACTGCCCTCGAAATTCTTGACTTTCGTCAAGACTGCAGGAATTGCATAATTAAATTTATAAGCGAGTTGCAGGAACGCTCACCTCTTGCTTATGCGTTGACACTGCTTGCTCTCTCCTGCTTTGATCCATATGTTGCAGCTGATCTCAAACTAGGAGAAAAAAGATTAGGAACTTTGTTGACGAGTCTCGTTAATGAAAATTGGCGATCACAAGAAAAAACGCATGCTATATCCTTCTACTTCGCCCTTATGGGCTCCGATTTGGATATACTTATCTTAAGGCTGAAGTTTCCGATATATTTATACTTGGTCATGTAGAAGTCTATGTCGTAGTTAAAGAGAGAACCAAAGAAATACTTGAATAAGCTGTCTTTCGAAACCAGCAGATCACTTTACTTATTGACAAAACTATTTTTATAGTGTAGTAATTGCTATTGCTTCTGCAAGAAAACGGTTTCTATAAAACAATTATTTTGCACATGCTTAGAGTACTTACTTCCAAAATTGTTAGCAAGGTATTTTCTTGGATTCGATAATGCCTAGACGTGAGATTTGTTTTTATAATTCAAAAAAGGAATTCCGCTTCGAAGTCAACTCCTAAGAGTTAAATCTTGTAACGTACTGTTTGCCGCGTCTTTTTCGAAACTTAACCAATTAGTGGATTGAAATCTTAGTAGATGGAAGATCATATATGAACCAACTCTGGTGACGTCCCTTGTATCCATTTTGTGGGAGGAAGCTTTTTTCAATAATTTCACCCTGAAAGTCATGTAAAGCGGGTGAGAATTAACTTATCGGTAGAAACATTATTCTAAAATGCAAATATTCATAAAAACAGCTTTTCTCATGATATGAGTACTAGAATAAATTCAACTGACGTAGGCTCATATATTTTATTGTGAGTTTCAAAATTTCAATACGAATCCATCTACATCTTAAGTATAACGGGGAGTTGATTGTACTTCGCGAGCTCAAGTTTTAAATTCAGAATTGGAAATTCATGAATTCTTGTGTACTTTTGCAGAATTGGGCACGTCGCTGAGCTCGGATTCGGACTCGGACTCAGACTCGCCTACAAGATACCAGTGGGATAACCGAAGACCATCCAGTTAGTTAATTTTTTATAATAGCTCTTCACACTTGCGTTACTAATCAGCAATGAGCAAAACTGAAATAGAATTAACCGACGGAATATTCTGAGATGTGAACAATAATATTACTGATACCACATTTGTTAGATTTCTAAGTGACTAGTGTACAGAAACTTCATTAATGCATTTTTTTCTTGCACAAACTTAGGTTCGATTGAATTTCCTGATCATCATGCGAATCAAGTTTTACAAGAACTGTCGGATAAATCCAAGTTTATGAGTGACCTCGAGGAGTATCCAATGGATGCGCAAGTACCTAATTGGATGAGGTATCCATCTCTTCATCAGCATTATAACGTTTTCATGGCGACTAGAGGTCATAAACGGCTTGTATCAACTTCTGAATTTCATGGTCACCCTGTGATTGAAAATGAAGATCATGCTAAACATATTCCAGAGATAGCTTATATAAATGCGGCGCACCAGAACTATTTTACTAAAAAACAATTTACACTACATAAAGTCCGTGAAAATCAAGATAATTACGTCTTCCAAAACCGCGTTTTTGTAACAATACCAGGAACTAAATTTGTTTATAAAGCATGGATAGGAGCATACAAAAAAGAAGGATAATTGTTTCGATGATCGTTGATTCACCTATATGACCGTGGGTCGAAAGATTACAAATATATTTACAAATCACGAAGCGTGCTCTAATTATAACGAATACGCATTGAACTAACTGAAATATCGTAATTATAAGTTATTCTAATTTGTATGGTAAAACTGCAGTATATGTAGACCAGGAATGTTCGTGGAAAGAGCTAAGCGCGATTGTCGATCTCCTCCATCACGGTCTCCGGCCAGACACTGTCTATGGACATTTCTGATGTAGAAGCATTTTAATTATTCGGGTAATGTCACTCGAACTGATTTTGATCATTTTTATATCTGTCATTATTAGATGTGTAGCAATATATTCTATGAATTATGCATATTCAAACGTATAAATAAATAAACTCTTTATTCAAGAATTAGAAAGCATTTTCCTCAAACAATTCCATACAAAGTAGGTACCCAACTTCTAAAAGTACGAAAAAATGTTCAGCTACTCAGATTTCTCACAACAAGAAGCAGTTTCAAAAACTACAATTTTGCATATTTTTAGAATATCCCCATTTTACACTATGTCTCAAAACGCCTATGTTGGTTTCAAAATTTTGCTTCCTACGAGCACTCTCAGCATTAAAAACTATACATTTACCAATCAGGGGAAAATGTATAGTATCCCTTCTTTTTCTGAAAAAGTTGGCGATATATTATGTCATCCCTGGACCTCAAAATACTTATCCTAAAAGAGAATTGCTAATTATTATCGATAAAATCTTCGAACATTTCCAGTTCACAGATATAACAGCACCGTAAATTCTAGGAATATTTTATATTTAGAGCAAGTGAGCTTGTGTGCTAAGCTAACATACGACTTCAGATAAAAAATATGTCGAGAACTCACTGTGTAATATTGAGTTTGTAGAGGTGATAAATGGACAGCTATAAATAGTAATTTCCTTAAAATGTAAATAGTGAAATATATTTTTCACAGAACAAATAAAGGTTATTAAGTTATTTAGTTCAGCATCGTAATCAATGAAGATCCATGCCCCAGTGGGGATGTTATCGGAAAGGTTGTTGAATATTCTTGCCTTGGGCATGGGACTCGTCAAAAAATCAGTGGGTTCAACGAATCCCATGATTTTGGTGAACTAAAAATCCCATGATTTTGGTGAACTAAAAATCCCATGACTAAAGAATAAAAAGGAATTTCGAACAACCCTTAAGACAAATTTATATATGTGTCCTTTCGATAAGGGTTTTTATTAGATGTTCAAGCACTGTTCTTCGAAGTATTGAGTTGACGAGGTAATCATTATTCCTAACCATTAGAATTGAGATTATGAAAATTTGAGATTGGAATAACTAGAAGAGTTGTTTCTTTGCGTTTCTAGAACAGCATCCATTCAAACATGTCTTTGGACGGAAAATCAGTGCCGCCAACCTTCTATGACGGTTTCTAGTATCGTATACCTTGGCTTAGTACAGCAAGTTAGTTGGTTAATACTTAGTGAGAGTAGGAATCCTCAAGACTCCGTTAGAAAAAAAATTATGCAAATCGGATCCTTTTGCATACATTGATCATCATTCCGAAGGCTTTCTAGTTAAAAACTACAATGCTCGATATAATTTCAGAGATTAAGTGCAAACTTCACAGTCTTCTAACGACCATAACTGTTGAATTAGAACATACAAAAACATACAAAAGCCTTTTTTTATTGTATATATTTTGGAAACTAGAAAGAACCTTATCAAAGTCGTGGCAGATTTGAAGCAAACCTTTGTGATGATCGGGTTGGTTGAACTGAATCCTTGAGTCTTGAATATCAGTTGGCCACCTTACCCTCACCTTCCTCTATTTTTTTCTAATAGCAAGATAACTTCGGAATTTCCACCTGGAGCAGTTTTTATCATTTGTTTTCTTTTTCAACTTTCGTTGTACGAGAATTCATTGACATTCGAATTTTTCGAGAAATGGATGGAATTTGTTTCCTTGTACTTGAAGCGCTATCAGTGGAGACATTTTTTCAAATATCAAAGAATTTGAAAAAAGTATACTTGCATTAAAACACTCATTTTCAACACTCGGATTAAATCATGACTTCAACGGTCCTCACATCCATTCCAATATTTTGTTTGTAGAACGAACAAAATTTGAGGATCGAGTGATACCTCAAAAAGGGTTTACTTTGTTAGAAAGTTTGTTCAATTTTTCAAGGCCAACAAGCTGGAGAATAAATGATTATCTACCTATCTATAATGAAATATTGAAAGGTTGAACATTTACTTTTAAACCTAAGTTTCGGGTCAGAATCGGAAATAAATAAAACATGCAAATGGTCTGATGCTCCACCGACTACATTGAAGGCGATGGCCAAGTACGAAGACTAAATGAGAACGGGTATTAAACCAAGGAATAAGCGGATGATTCTGTCATCCCTGTAGAGGGTGCTCATCTAGATACCTTAATGGGTCTCACAATATCAGTGCTGCACATCGTACAGCTCTGATGGAATAGTTCAGGGCTCTCGGTGGATCTAGAAAAGACCAACCCGATCATTTCCACGAAAAAGTACAAAGTGCTGAACGTCGACGCTCCTGCATTCTGTGGCGTGAGGATGCTGACCTCAGATTCAGTTGAAGATTTATGAGTAATCTTTAATAGTAAGCTTAGTTGGGCGAAGCATCTAGAAATGCAATATAGGAGGTTCGTCACGGCATTTTGGATGTGTAGAAGAGCCTTTGGTCAGGAATGAAGTTAAGGACCTAAGATGATAGCTTGGCTCTACTCCGCTGTCCTATAACCAAGACTTGTATATGCAGCTCCGGTATAGTGGCCACGAGCAACGCTAGAAACGATGCAACCAGAGTGCGACCATTACAAGCGAGGCCATGGAGGACTAAACACTCAAGGCTTCTAAGTGACATCAGTAGATTGCCGATACTAAGTATGTAGAAAGACAGTGAAACAAAACTTTTCAACTTTGCCAGGGCTTCTCGAGTCGTTATCGCAACCAGATATATGTGGAAAGCAAATAATAACCCTTTCTTATAGGAGCCAATCTGCTACACAGATTGCTCCAAAACAAGAGAGGGATGTGGAGCAAGAATATACGACATTATAGGAAAGAGGGATAGGAGTTCCACTTGGACGACATGCTACTGTCTTCCAGGCGGAGGTCCTGGCTGTACTCCGCTGTGCTGAGATACTCATAGAAAGAGACGTGGTAGGCAGGCATATCACAATGTGCTCAGATAGCCAGGTGACATTAACTGCAGTTGAAAAACCAGACATCACATCAGAGCTGCTCTGGGAAGCGGACCAGCTGGCGAAGAGCTGTGCAGCAAGTCTATACATGCGCCCAGAATCGGTACTGGGACTAGCGTCTTGTTGCATCAAGATGGCCATCAAAAACTGGACCAGAATCGAGTACTAAGACTACTAGGAACCAATTTAGGGGTGCCGACAGCCGAAATCATCCTGAGCTACTCGTACAGGATAGAAAGGGCCAGGCGGAATCTGACCTAACCCAAGAAAGATCTGAGGTTGATGGTTAGGATGCTCACAGGGCACAACTTCTTGGACTATTATAAGCACAAAACGGGATTCTATCCTACGACAGAGTGCAGGAAACGTAGCAGGGGTGACGAAACATCTTCGAACGTCCTATGCCAATGCTCGGAATTAGCCAGGCTCAGGCAACAAACCCTTGGGGATCATTTTATGGGACTCAACGACAAAGCAACGCGAATAGTGGCTGCCATCCTCATCTTCTTTGAGAGGTCTCTAGTTGATCACTAGAAGTGAGAAGTAAGGGTGCGGCACAATGGGCTCTATAGTCTGAGCACCAGGTTAAACCCTATTCGTGGCTCCTTACACGTCTTGAAACCAAAATGAAATAACATGATTATTGCAAGTTGTGAAACTTATGAATTCGTGCAAAATTAATATCCTGAAGACACATGAGATACACAATCGAATTGTTAAGATAAGAAGGTAGAAAATGCAAGTTCAAGTTCATGAAACATACCGAATATTTGAAATCCACCAACATTTCCTAAACTCTATTCTTGTTATCCTTTCGTCTCGACAGGCCCGGCTCGAGGACATTTGCCGTCCTGGGCAAACAAGTGTACAAACAAGTGTTTGGCCTCCCGTTTGGCGCCCGGTCATAAGGCAAAGACAAGGCCCCTTTCGACGGCGCCCTGGATAGCTGCCCAGCTTGCCCGTACCTTAAGCCGGGCCTGCTTCTCGTTTTCCGAGAAATTCCGAGCTTTTTTTTTGACTTATTTATTCTGTTCTTTGCAAATCAGTTACTTATGTGACCAATTTTTCATCCCGCAACGTAATGAGGATTCGAAGTCCATGAACAATATTTTCTTATAATACGGCCTCGCTCAAATTATCTTCTTTTCTAGATATTCAAAGCAGTCACCGTCTTTGTCAAAAGCTTTGGGGAACTGTTCCATAAGACTTACTTTGATGTGGATAGGTGGAAGCGGAATATATCTGTTCACCTTTGATATAAGGTATGTGTATAGTATTTATCTCTCGCTCTACCATTCCTTACACATTAAAAACATGGGAGATTTGAGTATCCCGATTTTTGCCCAAGAATCATGGTTGAAATCTTGAGACCATCGCAAACTTTTCATTTGTGTTCTGAGTACCCAAGTTTATCCAACACTATTCGCTCATCTTGTATTCTTCTATCAGCTTCGTTGAGTGCACTTATGCACGGAGAGGAGTAAACCCGAGCTGTTACTGCCAATAACGCAACTGTTGTTCGACAGTTGCGGATGGGATAGAAACAGTAACTGTAACTGCACTATCATGGACTGTTCTTGCGTTACACCGTATCTGCTCAGAATGAGACCGTGAAGTGAAGCGGCGTCGGAGCTACGGTCCTGGCAGTAAGGGTTACTGTTTATACAGCAACTGCGTTGGCGCGCGCAGTTTTACGCGCTGATTGTCAATGTGAATACGTAGTTTTCCTAATAAACATAATTCAATATACTCGTTTCATCAGTATAGGATGTAGGAAATATTCCAAACTTTTTTTGCATATAATCTGAAGTTTATAATACTTGATAATTCCCAATTGCAGATAATTTTTTTTTACTTCTATTCAAAAAATATAAAAGGATGTAAGAATGGAGATGATTACATAAGTTCGCCATTTCAAATTGGAAAGAAAAATTAATATCAAATTTTAATTCAGCTACTTCATTTACTGCACTGTACGTCCAGTCAGCTCGAATTGAACATGTTCATACATTTTTCCAGCCATACTGAGTTTTCGATAAAGAAAATGAAAATCTGCCGGCTCGACGTATAGGCGTAAATGAAGTAACTTTATTCTCATTTTTTTATAGTAATTTCATCTTTTTTCATGTTCTTTTTACCATTTAATAGAACGAAAAAATAGCTCGAAGCAACTTTCTCCTATTTTTCAAACTCGAACATAAGGAAATTGTGCAACTTTTTATGTATTAGAATCAGAATTAGGCAACACGCATTTTTTCGCTAGATACCATGGTAATGGCAATGGTAATGGTATATATTAGTATGAGAAGGAAAGATAGCGAATGAAGAACATACACTTACACACATCATACATTTGGGAAATGAAGGATTTCACATTTGTGAACCTACGAATTTTAATGATCGAACAAAAATTGTACATTAATATTTCTTAAAAATAATCTCTCTATACCAGACATGTTCAGGTGTATCGTTTTCGGGTATCTAACAGTAACAGTTACGGTGTCAGCAGAACCACAGCAGTTACAGTTTGTCTACAGCAGGATTTTTTGTCGTGACTGCTGTGGTCAGCACAGTAACTATACCGGTGTAAACAGTAACAGCTCGGGTTTAATCCTCTCCGTGTGAAACAGATGCATAGGTGCATGTCGAAAAATTATCTCTCATCTCCGTGTTTATAATTATAAGGTTTTAAATAATCCACTTATCCTCTAAAGTCTGTGAAACATGTAAACGAATGTTTCATATCTTCTATGTTCCATAGACTTTAAATAATTTTTTGGAGGAAATTTCATATTCTTGCATCGAATTTTCTATCCTAATGTTTGTGATTTGTAAGATGTTTTTTGGTTCTTTTCGTAACTTTTTCATTCTCTTCCTCTACGAAGCATATTTTACATCTTGTAAACTTCATTTTTTCTCCATATAAGCGTATTCGAGATTCATCCATGATTTGAATCAAACAAGTTTTGAATCAAACACTAACAATACAATCTGTCCTTTTAACAGATCGTATTGTTAGTACTTAGACCAAAAATGTGATTTCTTAAGAAGGTGAAGCCTCTTTAGTTTTTGGAGGTTTCAACTATGTAAAAGAACAGTTTTTTTAATCAAATTTGACTCAACATCGTTTGAAAATAGATTTTATGTTCTGACATTTTTAAATTTTCCTCAATGTTTCTCTACGTTATACAAAACAGAGGGAGAATTTTTTCTGAAGAAGGCCCGCATGGTGTGCCGGAACTTCGAAAATTTTCATTGAAGAAAAACGATGTCCAACAGCAAAAATCGTTTTTTATTATTGTTTTTATGGGACCGATAGACCGGAGAAAAAAAAATTTGATTCCTTGAAACTTCATCCATGATTTGCCGCAGGTCGACTGTCTGGCGAATCAACACTTTTTATATTAAGATGAAGCTATAAATTGATAAAATAAAACTTATTTATATATAACTTATAAAATATATATCCTAAGCTTGTCGTTCCTTTGTGTGACTCTACTTTTTCTGTCGAATTTGTCATTTCTTCATTATTATATATTAATATCATTATCGCGTCCAGAGACCCCTGTCAGGTATTCTGCGTGAAACGCGAGAGACGTATCAACCACAAACCAAATATAATAAATTTTTTTGTTTTTTTTTTCTCTTCTGAACTTTTAGATTGCGATACAATTAATATGTAAAAGTAGAATATAATATTTACCTCATTTTCATGCATGTTATTGTTTGATATAAAAAATTAATCGTACCGCTAACGTGCATGCTGTTGGATACGTAGTCTGACCAAAGCCCGCCGTTACTACTATCGATGACCAGTGGAGCGAGCTAACTGAAGGTCAGTAGTAAGGGCAGGTTTTGGCCAGCCGACGCATCAAACCGACATGAAATCTGTAGATCAGTCTGATTAATCTTCGTGCAGCAGTAACATGTATATGTTATAGGTGGATATTTGAATTTTATAATAAATCTCTTGGTATCTATTCTTCTCTGTATTTTTTGCACGAATAAAACGCATACTAAGTGTACAATGCGAAAATAGCCAGTAGCAAGCTTGTAGGCCTTTTAATAGTTTAAAAATGTATCAATAAAAAATTCGTTATATCCTACTTTCAGAGTGCGAGGCGGGAATCGAACCCACAACCAGCCAGCGCCGGGCCAAAGCTCATTCCTAAGCCCCCGCGACCAACTAACCACTCTCTCTTAGCCTAACTTATTCTCCAATATATACATCTATACACATCAAATTTGAATTCTAACGCATAACGCATAACACAGCGTCATGGGTCGACTAAAAGACGACGAGCGAGCGAGCAAGTGAACGACGAGTGATCGGGTGTTTTGAGCATTTTAGCGTTCTGAGCGTTTGAGCGCACGAGCGAGAGAGAAAGAGCGCAGCTTTATCTTATTCCACCTAATTCTACTCATTCTAACTGTACACTTTGAACTACCATTTTTTTCTGTGTGACTTCCATTCTATTTTGCATCCACTTCTCTTACACTTCTCTTCCACCTCAACCATTTCATTTTTACAATCACTCTTTCATTGTATCTCATTTGCTCTTCAAGATCTCTCCAACACCCTCATCCACTGCCCTCCTGTCCTTTCTCCTCCAGGATCCTTATCACGTTCTCTTTCCGGCTTCCCCTATCTTCCGATCCTCTCCATTATCTTTCCCATTCATATTCCCACGTTTTTTCTTCCCATTCATTTATTTCACACTTTCTTTCTCCTTTTCTTCCAAATAAATCGAATCTCTGACCTTAATCTCTAATCTGAATCTCGTTTTTCTTGTCCATCTTTTTTCTCCTCACCCCTCATCCTAATACTTTGGTTGTCCTTCCTTTTTTTATCTTACCGTTTCCTTTCCTCTATATCGATAGATAAACGTTTATTCTTTAGCCTATTGGCCTTGAAAAATTGACTCGCTTACACCATCATGTTTTACAATTATTTTTTTCTTACATGAAGTTTCAGTCTCTAACATCCTTCCACACTTTATGCAATGTTCCTCAACACTATGAACGCTCGCTCGTTTGCATTGTCTTGCCTTCCTCACTTCGCATTCCACGCATTTCTTTACATTTCGCCAGCCTCGCATTGACAAACTCTGCCTCCGCTGCTCCTACTTATTTCTTATCTACTATGACTTATTTGCCATTCTTCATCTATTATTTACATTATTTACATTGATCTTGCATCTACGTCCTCTTCTCCCTACACATCTATCTCCATTCCTCCTCCTCCTTCCTTCTCTTCTTCTCCACCTTACACAGCAGCCCCTTTACCCATGTAATCGCCCTTTTCTCTCCTCTTTCAAGCAGTATTACCTCCATGCCTATTCCACTCCTTTCCACCTCCTCGTATTCTTCCACCCAGTGTTCCACCTTTGCATACTCCTTACCAACCAATTCACACATTATTACCTCCCCAGGAAGCCAGAACCTATTAAAGCCCTCCATGCTTCCACATCTCAACCTTGATATTATATCCTGACTTCCTCTCTCCCCTTTTTCACAAGAATATCACGCTCCGTCTACCGGAATAATCCACCCATGTGAATCATTCTACCTTGACCCTCTTATCCTCTCCTCTCCTTCTGCTTCCTCTCCCCAATGCCGTCCCTCTCAAATATCTCATAAAACTTTCTTCCTTCCTCGTTGCTTCCTCGTGGCGTTCCTTCCACGCGCGGCTACCTGTCAGGATCCCTAAACTCATTCTCCTCGACTCCCTCCTAACGATATATCTAGGTGTGCTTCTGTCCAACCCCAGCATCCATTTGATGTACCTCTCCTGTACCATATTAACCTCTTCATTTTCCTTCCACTACCCTGCACCTTTACTCTATACAGTGGCACACTCATTGCATTGAGTCGAACAAATTCATCTTGCTTTTAAAGTCATCTGCAAACAACCTTTTTCCTAATCCCCACATCTGTCTAATCACAATACTCACCCTCCTTACTCTCTCTCTCTTTTATATGACCATTCACTTCCTCATTCCTCGTCAATAGGAAACCCAGGTACACAAACTCTTTCACCTCGTGCACAGCCAACCCCTTCCACTTCCAATCTCCTCCCTTATCCCCTCAACCCCGTCTCCTGAATACTATAACCTTGGACTTTACCGCAATTAACTCTAATCGACTCCCATCCAGGTATCTTCTCAACCTCTTCATTATCTCCTAGAGGCCTCCTCGCTTTTTGCCAACAACTCTATGTCATCTGCATATGCGAGTGACCAAATTCTAACCTCTCTCACCCTCACTTTCCCTACCACTCCTTCCTTTAGCTTCCTCTCAATGTCAGCAATTGAGATCGCGAAAAGCGTTGGGCTAAGCAGGCAGCCCTATCTCAACCCCCTATCCTTTCAGGATGGGTTTCTGGATGGATATCCAGAAACCTTCCAAAATCCTGTCACCCCCTCTTACCTCATCCTTCGTCTCTTCATACACCTCCCTTACCCTCTTGATCAGAGCTTCCTCTACTCACCTCTTTCCCATCGCCTCCTACAAACTTCCCTTATCAACAGAAGGGAATGCTCCTTTGAGACCTACGAAAAACGCGTAAACTTTTGACCCCCATTCCGTTATTTCCCTGTCTACCACGTGCTGCAGATTATAAATATTGTCTACAGTACTCCTACTCGCTTTGAATCCCGCCTGCGTCTCCGGCAATTTATCTTTCCCTTCGATATCATTTCTTAGCCTCTCCACCAGTACCATCGCGTATACTTTATATGCCGTATTCAACAATGTGATTTCTCTACACTTTTCTTGCTTATTCCTTCCCCGTTTCTTATACAGTGGCACTGGCAACTGCTCCCTCCACTTTTCTGGAAGTCCCTTACCTCTCCAAACCTCCTTAACTCCCTTTTTTAGTCCATCTCTAACTACTGATCATAAACTCCTTCATCATTTCTACGTACTCCTTCCTCTTCGTGGTACTTTCATTCCATTTCTTATACTTTTTCAAAACCCTTCTCTTCATCCAATTGCATTCTCTATCCCACCACGGTCTCACCATCCCTTTTTTCCTTTTTCTAAACCTTTCCTTTTAACCTTTACTTTTAGATCTTTCTTCCACCATTTCCTCTTCGAAAATTAGTTCTCCTCACTGCCTCTGGTAGAGTGGCCAGTTGGTCGTGGGGGTTCAGGCATGCGCTTTGGACCTACGCCGGCTGGTTGAGGGTTTGATTCCCGCCTTGCACTCTGGAAGAGCTTCGGCGGCCCACGCGGTGAACACTTGCCTAGCAAGGGAGTGTT
>WSXT02035424.1:9452-22637 GCA_011762715.2 Neuroterus valhalla
TATTGTAATTCTGTAGAAATTACAGTACCGGTGTTGTAATTCTGTAAGAATAACAGTATCGGTAATACAATTCTGTCGTAAGTACAATACCGGAATTGTAATTCTGTCAAAATTGCAATACCGGTATTGTAATTCTGTTGGAATTACAGTACCGATTATGCAATTCCATGAAAATTACAGTACCAGTATTGTTATTCTGTCGGAATTATAGTGCCGATAAAGCAATCCTGTATTAAAATTATAATACCGGTATTGTAATTCTGTCGAAATTATAGTACCGGTATTGTGATCCTGTCGGAATAATAGTATCGGTAATGCAATTCTGTCAAAATTACAATATCGGAATTGTAATTCTGTCAGAATTGCAATATCGTTATTGTAATTCTGTCGGTATTGTAATTCTGTCAATCATCAAACAAAGATAGTTTTATAGTCAAACTAATGAAAGTTAATAAATCCGTATCAGGTATTTTTGATTGATTAAATCAAGTTTTTTCTATGGAATCGGTCATAAATTACTGGAAAATAAAACTTGAGTATCAAAGTTGGTCAACAAATAGAAATTCATAATTGTTTGGACTCCCTCAATTAACAAATGTACTATTTGGCTATTTTCGGAGGTACGAACTTGATTATTTTCGATGTTCATAACCGTAAATAGATAACTCCAAAAGTGTTAGGGCCATTTCCATGTCAGTAAACAATTTTATTCTGAATAAGATTTGTGAAAAACAAATTTTCATTATTTGATGTACAAATATATCAACAAATAAAATGCCGTTATCACATAGAATATACAGGCAGTTTTTAAACAATGATTTTTTGGTATGAGTCGATAACATTTGATAATTGTTGAAAGAAGCTTAATTTAAAAAAAAATTATTTGACTATTTTTCAGCATTTAAACTTTTTTCTGGTGATCAGATGTCCGTTTTCTAGGTTGTGTGGAGTCGTGATATCAGAGGTCGGAGGTAAACGTATAAAAAAATCGTTCTGAATGTAATGGTACCATCTGTATATCGTTTTTATGGGGTCGTTCGGGAAGAAATTTTAGTCGTTACGGGTTCAACGTCGAGTTAAAAAAATTGTGTTGCTTTATACGAGTCTTGAGCGTGAATTTTGCTTTCGTCACAATTATTTTTTAAAAGTTACTGGCAAGAATCTAGTTTCCATGGCTTGCGAATTTCAAGAGTTGCCATTGAAATGTGCTTATCAGGGTTCCCAAAAAACCACGAATACCTGTTAGAAAGTCATGGATACAAATTTTTTTTTTTTCAAATGAAAATAATGTGATTATTGGATAGCAGAGTAACAGTAAAGTAGCTGACGAGCAGCGCTCCGCTCTTCCTTGCTGAGAACCATCTGCTCAGCAGGGAGGGGGATTTTCCATAACGAGAGATTTCAGTCCCTCTCCTTCGTCATCTAATACCCTTTCCTCTTGAAAGAACTTTTGAATACCAATATGAATTTTCTACCAAGTAATTGCATTTGCAATAAAGTAGACGGATTTATTTATTTGTTTGGTCCTTATAGTTATAGATGATACATTTAATTGAAAATTCTTGATCCAGATAAGAAATAACCGTAAAGCTGTTTACGTTCAGTTTCCTTTCAATGCGTAATATCATTCTACGATGTCAATAATAACATTCTACAAGCTTAGCACGGACACGAACCACTTGAGCTCTACAACGTTCTCGATGTCGGTAACAGGAATTTCACACTTTCACCGCCCTCAATGATCTACTGACCTCATTTGCATTTATCAATAAATTTACGAGAAATTGTTGGTAAATTAGTCTGCGACCAGTTACTTATTTTAAAATCGAATTGAATTCATTTTTTTTCGAAGCAAACCTTAAAAATTTCCAAAAGCAGACCTAGAAAACCTAGAAGAATGGAATTTTTAAATCAGAAATTTGCAGCAGCGATGGTATTGAATCGGAAGAAAAATTTGTTTTTGTTTGGAAAATGTTGGAAGTATTTTTCACATCATTTAAAATGTTTAATTTCAATGAACTGAGTCTATAGTCCATACGCGTGATAGCTTTCAATGTTCGCCAAACTGATTTAACCATCCATTCTCCAAACATCCTGTATTGTCTACCTGTTTCATTGATTTCGCGATTACACAGTTGGGGGAAGGCGAAGGGATTTCAACCGCACTTGGCTTAATTGATAATTATCGCGTGTTTAAAGGTTATTTAACCCCACTCGCCCCAAAACTCAACCCCGAGATAGTTCTTGTATTAATCTCTCCAGCAATCACCTCAGGTGAAGAGCTTTACAAAGCCGTCGTTCAGCACGATTCATACATGAATAACAATAAATAAATACTCAAACTCACTAATGAAAATGAAGGATTCATTCTATTCGCATAAGAATGGATTTAACCATAAGCCGCAATGTTGTTCGGATTGGCTATATTGCACCAGAGAAGCTACCTACTAAATGCGCTTTATAGATACGCTAATGGAATCACTTTTAATTCAGTACAGGGTACACCGTCGGGAAATCCTATTTCAGCATCGAAATGTCCCACTGTGAGCTTTATTAGCAAGTACTCGATCGGTTTTTTATCGTCCCAAGCCAGCGAGGAGCTCATTCAATGTTTTAATCCTCGGCAATTTTACTACGACTTTCGGTAATGGGGTTATCGATTATCAGAAATCGACGAACAGAACTACTTTCGCGTTTTGCTTCATTTTTTACATTATTCAGGTCCAGTACATCGTTCCTATTTCCGATATTTTAATTTTCATCCGTATAGCAGCTGCTGTTCGGGTAAAAATGGAAAAATCCTTGCGAAATCTGATCGAAATTTAATATAGACATCGAGAACCTTCCATAGCTGTTGTGGTTCGTATCTGTTCTAAGCTTCTAGAATGTTCTGGTTGAGTTCTCTGGAAAAAATGATCTAGTGGCCCTCTTGTAAAGGCAAATAAAAATAAAGGCAGCTCTGGAGGTTTCATGTCAATGATTTCCGGGGGGAAATTGGAGAACAGGCTGTTCAAAATTGGATAGGTTGTACTCGAAGAAGCGCGTGGTGTTTTTCCTTTTTGAGGCTCCAGTTTGTTCAGGCGTGACTCGCTTGAGTGCCAGGATATTCAGGCGTGGAACTTTCTTCTTCTTCTTTTTCTTCTTCTTCTGTGGTTCCATTTAGGCAGGGACTAGAAATTTACCCTGTGGCACTCGCTTCTCAATAGGCAATACCAACAGGAACGTTCAGGCGCCGGGAGGTTCTGGTGTGGAACGCTAAGGCGCCGCTGTTTAGGCGCATGATGCTCAAGGCCTAATATCGTTCAGGCATGATTCCTTATAGCCGCCCGGATATTTAGGCGCCGGAAAATAACGGATTTCAATTTATTCTTCTAAAATATTGAATATTAGCCTAAAATTTACGTAATTATAACGTTATCAAGAAAGTACAATATTGAGAATCCTTAAATTAATATTTAACTAATTGAATCCATATGAAGAAGAGAACGTGTCCGAGCAAACCTTGGATTTTTTAATTCTCCGATTACACATCCAGATAATCGAGTCATCATCAGCACTAATATTATAAAAATTTTGGCGAAAAAGGTTAGGTTTACTTGAAAATTTCACGTGAATCGACTTGTCTGCATTACAATTCGTATTGCTTGACATAATAAAAGAAACCTTCACTATAAAAAAAGGACTCACCCAACACTGATTTTGGATCCTGACTTAGGACCATGATGTGCCTAAATGCTCTCGTTCCTAAACGTTCAGCGCCTAAGCTTCTACTACCAAAACTTTTTTCGCCTTGATGTATCGCGACTGAGAATCTCAGCGCCTGATCGTCTCGTGCCTAAATACTCCGTGCTCAAACGCCATGACGACTGAACATCCTAGCGCCAAAACTTTTTGTTCCTAAACTTTCAGGGCCGAAAGTTCCTGCGCCTCAACGCCATGGATACTGAACGTCCCGGCGCCTAAACTTCCTGCGCTTGAAACTCTCGTGCCTAAATACCTACGTGCTCAAACGCCATAGCGACTGAACATCCTAACGCCAAAACTTCTAGTTCCTAAACTTCCAGCGCCTAAACTTCAGGTGCCTAAGCTTCTTTCGCCTTAAGGTTTCGCCACTGAACATCCCCGCGCCTAAACGTCCTGCGCCTGAACTTCTCGTGTCTAAATACTCCGTGCTCAAATACCATGCCGACTGAACATCCTAGCGCCAAAACGTCTCGTTCCTGACCACTCAGCGCCTTAACTTCCTGCGCCTCAACGCCATGGCAACTAAACATCCCGGTGCCTAAACGTGCAGCGCCTGAACGCCTCGGGCCTAAATACTCCGTGCTCAAACACCATGACAACTGAACATCCTTGCGCCGAAAAGTCTCATTCCTTAAAGTTCAGCGCCTAAACTTCCTGCGCCTTTAAGCCATGGCAACTGAACATCTCGGTGTCTGATCATCCAGCGCCTGAACGCCTCGCGTCTAAATACCCCAGGCTCAAGCACCATGCCGACTGAACATCCTAGCGCCAAAACGTCTCGTTCCTGACCACTCAGCGCCTTAACTTCCTGCGCCTCAACGCCATGGCAACTAAACATCCCGGTGCCTAAACGTGCAGCGCCTGAACGTCTCGTGCCTAAATACTCCGTGCTCAAACATCATGGCCACTGAATATCCTGCGCATGAACGTCTCGCGAATAAACATCCTGCGACAAAACTGTGCTACAGAGCTCTTCTTGCACAGAAGTTGCAGTTCACTTCTAATTTAATAAATTTCTAAACTACTTTGAAATTATAATCCAGTACGGAAGACAAAGATTCATGCGATGGTTCAACAACTCTGAATCATATGTTAGTGATATGCTAGTCATGCTTTGCTTGAACGACATATTCTACTAGCACTCCTTGGTCAAGATGAGTACTCGCAATCGTAACGGTATGCTTGAAATCTCTTGTGCGAGACATGCTTGCTAATCGCAGTCAAATATCGTCGGAGCCGTGACAGTCTGCCATTATAATCTTAGTCTACCTTCTAAAACAATGGGTTTTCTGAGGTAGCATTCCACAATTTCAGGCTGGAGGGTCATGTAGCACCTGAAACTTTTGAATATCCCATACAAGCATGGAGATTTTTTGTTGGTCCCTTCAAAATTTTCCTTAAACTTTAGGCATTTCAGTGTCAAATTCATAATATTTCACCTCAAACTTCCTTTTGCTGGAAATACCTAGAATAATAGCATCATCAGGATCCGCTACTTAGCTAGAGCTAAGAGATATCCGTTTTGATTACTAGCGATAAAGTTGTTTTGCCCATAAGAGATAATAATTTTGTGTATCTGAACATAATAGATCCAACACTTCTGGGGTAATCAGGTTTACACTCTAGGATCGTCAACTTGAGACCGTAAGATGGTGAAGCTAACCTTCAAATTTTGACACTTTGGGTGGTACCTTACACCTTATAGCTGTCTGTCCCATTAATAAACCTGAAATATATTTGATCTGACACTCTCAATTTTCAGGTTGACCATCCATTTTCCTCCGTGGAGGAACTAGAAAAACAAGGAAATCAAAATACCCAAAAATATGCAACAAACTTTTCGGAATTTCTTTTGTACCCTACCATGGTAGTATATCAGTCCTAGTATGGGTCAATTGCTTCCAATACATAAATTACACATCTGCCGCAGATTTTTACAGTATAAAGCTCCAAATCATACACCTCGAATAACACCTTAATGAAATATCTTCTTAGTCGTCATCTATATTGGAGCTAACATTCCTCTGTGAATGAAACAACTTGTACCATTATTGCTCACTGGACCTAACGAGACAATGATCGATTTTATGCAATCACACATACACACACAACCCTTATAAATTGAAACACTCTCATTTCTTGAAATCGAGCTAGTTCTTTATTTGCCACGTGATGCTCAAAGGGTACAAAGGGGACAATCGATCTCCTCCCTTTTGTTTCTTCGATGGGGATCTCATTTTCTATTGGCTGTCACTGCCACTGAAGAATGGAACCGCCGTTCTGCATTCTTTGTTTGATTGCCACGTGTATAGGAAATAAAACAGAATTTAAAGCATTCCGATCTGAAATGACAGGACGTATCGGTTTCCAAGAGGACGGATAAAGAAAAGTGATGCAGGAAACCATCATTACTAGGGGGAATCATAAATGGAAAAGACCGACCAGGTGGAATTAAGTGAAATTGAATTAAATGCTTTTTAGATCTCTTTCTCGTTTATTCTACTGTTTGTGCTCTTATCTTTTAATTACCCTAAAGTATTTTGCGTTGCCGCACATTTCCCTTTGAATCTAGAATTTCAAACAATGTTTATCTCTTCTCGAGCAGAGAGGAGACAAAACATCGGCAAGAGACTACACGAAACGATGATAATATAATGAATGATTGTTGGATCCTCCTGTCTTTATAGTGTGTCACATGGAAGACGAATAAAGACGAACTTATCACATCAATCGAATTATTGATTTTCAACCGAACAGGTGCATTTGCAACCAAGAGTTGAACATTGAAGCGAAAGAAGCAAATTTTCAACGAGATATTTCAACTTTTCACCTAATAGTTATATTTTCAATCCAACAAGATAATTTCCAACCAAGCAAAAGAAGGAAATAATATCTTCCAAAAATAATGAGAATTTTTTGACAAGCAGGGTTAGATTTCAAACTAAGGTAATTCTACCATAATATGTGGATGACGTCCTCTGTACCAAACCGTAGCTTTTGACGCCTCCAATGGGTAACGTAGTTTATGGTTGACTCCTAAGGGCTTTGATGTCTCAGTTGAATGTTAATTTCGCTGATCTATGTTTGATAGAAAAAAAGCCACCTTAGCGAGCGCGTTCCGAGAACGCGAAAAGACGAAGAGCTAGATCAAAAGATCAAAAAGAGAAAAAAGCATTCTCCGTGATATGTCCTGCTCGGTAACGGAGCGTGCTTTCTCTTCTAGGTGCCCAAAACTTTTTCTTCGGCATGAAAGGATGGCACAAGGCTATTTTCTGGGCAGATTCTACTCCTAATCTTGTACATGCATATTTCATTCAGAGCTATGTATAAACTGGGGGCCAAAGACACATTTCTCCTTCGGCTCACTCAGGGGCAAACTTGGCACAACTTTATCCAAGTTAGCTCTGCTTCACGCCGGACCGGGAATGGTCTCCAGCTTCTGAAACCAGACGTCTTCATTCCTAGTCGACATGGTATCTTAGCACTTGACCCGTACATTCTCATTGTACACCTGTTTCGTAATGCCAAGTTCACTTCGAAGTGTCTTTGTTCTTGAAGCATAGAGTATACATATAGATCAGCCAAACTTCTCAACTTGAGGTGTGACTGAACTTGTAAGTCGTGCTTCTCCGAAACCCTTTGATCAGTTTATATTGTGTTTTCGGACAAAGAAACCTTCTGCTGTACTATTCAGAGAAAAATCGCAATGTATTTTTATATTTTCAGGTTACAGTAGAAGAAAAGAAAAGAACCAGTCTGATATTTACTTCTTTGATAGCTGTTAGTTGTACGTGACCTTCAGGCGTTATTGTGTGTTCAATGCCGTTCAGGCGTCAGGAAGTTTAGGCGCTAGACGTTAGGCGCGAGATCCCTATGCGTTGAACGTTAGGTGCGATATGCTTAGGCGTGAGATGCTTAGGCGTTAGACGTGAGGCGCGAGATGCTTAGGTGTTAAGAGTTAGGTGCGAGATGCTTAGGCGTGAGATTCTCAGGCGTTAGACGTTAGGCGCGAGATGTTTAGGCGTGGAATGTTCAAGCGTCAAGACGTTAAAGCGCCGAGGGGTTCAATCACTGTAGGCCTTGAGGTATCAGAAGTTGGAAATTGTTTTGTTGTATGACACATGTTATATTCTTTATGCTACATGTTCAAAAACCAATGCAATCATTCCTGCGTCAAAATATTTAATGGACCCGAAAAGGACCGATTGGTTTCACAGTAAGTGTAAAAGAACAAATTACGTCCTAGCGCCTTAACTTCCTGGCGCCTGAACTCCCTGGCGCCTCAACGTTCTGCGCCTAAACGTCGTGTCGCCAAAATGTCACATACGTAGCTGCTAGTAGAATTACGGGCGCGCTAATTTAATAAGTGGTTTAGGAAAATTTGATTTCATCTTATTTACGGGATTATATCAATCATCCTTAAAAATCTTTGAAAATAACTTTGAAATCGTGCTTTTCTAAATCCTCGGATCACTGTATTTTATGCTTGGAGACGGAGGAATTTTCCACTGCACTATTTGTTATAAATCACAGTACATTTTACTATTTTCACTCTGTGGTTGGGGAATATGAGGAAACTATTCTGTAATATTTGCTACTTTCAGTAGTAATTGATAGCTGCTAGTAGAACTTCAAAAATTGATTGCAATGAATACGAAAATTGTTTCATTTATATCTCGCGTTTGAACGGCGGCGTCTGAACGATTGAGCCTGAATGATCTGGCGCCTCAACGCCCCGGCGCTTGAATGCCTTGACGCCTCGACATCCTGCGCCTAACCGGTGGCATTAAACCGACCTGATGCCACAACAGCTGCGCATGAACAACCTGGTGCCAAGAGGTCCTAGCGCCTGAATGTTTTAATGCCTGGACATCCTGCGCCTAACCGGTGTCGTTCAACCGACCTGGCACCACAACAGCTGTTCTCAAACACCCTGGCGCCAAGAGGTCCTAGCGTCTGAATGTTTCAATGCTTGGGCATCCTGCGCCTCACCGGTGTCGTTCAACCGACCTGGCGCCTCAACAGCTGTGCCTAAACAACCTGGCGCCAAGAGATCCTTGCGCCTGAATGTTTTAATGCCTGGACATCCTGCGCCTAACCGGTGTCGTTCAGCTGACCTGGCGCCTCAACAGCTGCGCTTGAAAAACCTGGCGCCAAGAGATCCTAGCGCCTAAATGTGTTAATGCCTGGACATCCTGCGCCTAACCGGTGTCGTTCAGCTGACCTTGCGCCTCAACAGCTGCGCTTTGACAACCTGGTGGCAAGAGATCCTAACGCCTGAATGTTTTAGCGCCTGGACATCCTGCGCCTAACCAGTTGCGGTCAACCGACCTGGCGCCTGAGTGGCGGCGTCCAAATCGACAATTCGATGTGTTCCTCGGAAAGCAATTTCCATTTTGATTAGATCGGTTAGCAAGTTCAACCAACAACTTATCAAGGTAACACTAAAACCGAAGTGGTAAAGTTAGAGTCCCAGTGAAAAGGGATGTTGAAGGAAGGTTGGTAGAAGAAGTAAAATGCTCCCGCAAAAGATTGTAAGATAAAACTGGATGCCTCCCGGGAAGTTTTTATCTTATCAGACTCGTCCACAGATTGCTGATAAGGCCAGCTTGAGTTACGTACTCTTCTCGCCTTCAGGAAGGATCCTGAAAGTAAGTTTAGATGTCACCCGAGAAATTCGAAAGTAGGGACAAAACGGGCTATCTCTGTCGTCGTGAATTCAGTCTGATTTGGAGGGATATTAGGGAATTCTGGACCTCTCGAAGGTATTTCAGCTTTTTACAAGAGGCTGCTAACGATAATGGCACTCCACAATCTGAATAGCTATAATCAGTACCGGATTGAAAAAAATGTTCATTAAAATATTCGACTTGATTCAGTTTCCATTCCTCTCAGTTTCGTTCCCTTTTCCGAGGCTTCACCAAACTAGGAGTCGATTACGATTTTTCACATTCAAACTCACTTGTTATTTGAAAAAAAATTTATTAATTTGAATAGATATCGTACATTTCCACTCAAAATTTCTTCAAAACGATTGATTTTAGTGGAAATCTTTTGTCATCCGACATAAACTGTGGACATTTTTCAAGAATAATGTAAGATTCGATGAAATCTTTCAAAATTCTTGCAATATCTTGAAATCTTGGAAACGCCAATAGAATCTCTTATGATCCTTTGAAATCTTCGGAAATCTTTCTAAAACTCTATATCAACAGAATTTTGGAGGATTTACGAATATTGTGAAAGATGTTAAGATTTAGAGGATTTCGGATAATTTTATTGGCTCTTGAAATATTTCAATGGATTTCAGATTATTTTGATAGATTTCAAGAGTTTCGAAGAGATTTCGCAAGATATTAAAGATTCTGCTGAATTATGAGGGATTCAAAGGGATTTCGAGGTATTTAGATTATTTCACGGTATTTCGGAAAATTGCGAAGGGTTCCAAGGGGTTTCAGCAGATTTCGAAATATTTCCGAAGCGGTTACGGGGTTCCAAAAGATTTCAAAGAATTTTGATATATTTCCGAATATGTTAAGGGATTTTAAGAGATTCGGGAAGATTATCACGCATTTTCGGAACTGCAATTAATATATGATGGATTCAAAAGATTTTTAGAGATCTCGTAACACTTTGAAGTATTTCACGGAATTTCGAGGATTTTGAGGGGATTCAGAAGATATTAGGTAGTTTTATATCACCTTTTTGATTCACGCAAATTATTCTCAAATCCTTCGAATTTCTCAAGTATCTTCAAAATCCCTTGATTTGATAAAAAATTCATAATCCCATGAAATTCCTCGAAAAGTTGGTGATCCCCTTTTGAAATATTTCTTTATCTCTTAAAATCCCTTGGAACCTTTGAAAATTCCTTGAAATCCATTAAAATCGGAATATTTTAGAATCTCTTGAAATGTCTTTATATTCCTTGAGATTTCCCTAAATTACCTTCCTTAAGTATCAGTTCAAATCCCGTGATTCTGAAATCTCTTAAAAACCCTCGGAATTCCTTACCATCGTTCGTTATACGCAGAAATCGTCCCCGAAATTCTCATTTTTAAATATTCCTTAAAATGTTGTGACTTTTTTCGAAATACTTTAAAATCTGTCAGATTCGCTTGGGGTACCTTAAAGTCCTTTGTATTCAGCGGATAGTTCTGGAACCCTCTAAATCCCTAAAAATTCTTTGGTATCCCTTGGAATCCTATTAAATCCCAAAAGGTTGTAATTTTTCTGTGGTATTCTTTGAATTCTCCTAAAATCGCTTAGAATTCTTAGAAAATCTCAGTAATCATAAATCATTAATGATCCCTTAAAATCTCTGAAAATCCTTTGGTGTGGCTTGGAATCCTATTAAACCCTCTGAATTCATGTGATTATTTTCTCAAGTATTTCGGAATCTCTTTGAATTCCTTAAGATTCTCAAGGATTTATCGAAATCCCCTAATTTCTTTCGAAATATTTCGAAATCTTCCAAAAGTCTCTGCATTCAGTGGAAATACTCCTAAAATCTTTGAAATCCCTCAAAATCCGCCAAAACCCTCTGCAATCCCATTATTTCTTTTGAAATGTTCAAAGAGCTCTTATAGGCCTTCTGAATTCCTCAAAATCGGTTGTAATCCTCAAAAATCGCTCTTAAATCCCTGAAAATCCGTCGAAATCCTCAACTATCTATTGAAATCTCCTGAAATCTCTTGTATTAGAATTTCGTCTCACTTGCTTTGTATTCCCAAAAATATTATGATCTTCCTGTGAAACACCTTTAAATCTCTTAAAATCGCTTAGAATCCCTGAAAACCTGATTAATCAGCATAAATCATTCTTGATGCCCTAAAATTTCTGAAAATCCTTTGGTTTCTCTTGAAATCCTATTAAACCCTCTGAATTCATGTGATTTTTTTCTCAAGTATCTCGGAATATCTTTAAATTCCTCAAGGTTCTCAAGGATTTATCGAAATCCCCTAATTTCTTCCGAAATATTTCGAAATCTTCCAAAAGTCTCTGTATTCAGTGGAAATACTCCTAAAATCTTTGAAATCCCTCAAAATCCGCCAAAACCCTTTGCAATCCCATTATTTCTTTTGAAATGTTCAAAAAGCTCTTATTGGCCCTCTGAATCCCTCAAAATCGATTGTAATCCTCAAAAATCGTTCTTAAATCCCTGGAAATCCGTCGAAATCCTCAACTATCTATTGAAATCTCCTGAAATCTCTTGTATCAGAATTTCGTCTCACTTGCTTTGTATTCCCAAAAATATTGTGATCTTCCTGTGAAATGCCTTTAAATCTCTTAAAATCGCTTAGAATCCCTAAAAACCTGAGTTATCAGCATAAATCATTCTTGATTCCTTAAAATCCCTGAAAAACCTCTGTATATCTTAAAATCCTATTGAACCCTTGAAGCCATATAATTTTTTTCTCATACATTTCGAAATCTCTTTAAGGCATTTCCTAAGGCATTTGCCTTAGGGTTCTTAAAGGATTTGTTCAAATCTCGTGATATCTTCTGAAATATTTCGTATTCTCTCCAAATATCTTAAAAACTTTCAAAATTCTTCGTTTTCAGTAGAAACAGCCCTAAAGTATTAGAAATCCGTAAAAATCCTTTGCAATATCATTATTTGTTCCAAAATATCGTGAAATCTTCCATGAGCCCTCGGAATCCCTCAAAATCATTAGAAATCTAGGGTAATCGGTCTCAAATACTCCCAATTCCGTCGATATTGTTCAGTTTCCATCGAAATCCCATAGATCTCTTGAAGTCTGATCAAAATTCTTCAAGTTCTTAAAAAATGTGCAAAATTACTAGAAAAATTGAGAAAAAAATCATCCGTACGTAATTGATGTACGTTCCCTTGTGGGATGAACTACAACTGAGACGTTTGCAACATAATTGACCCCCTGGATAAATATGGTACTTGTTCGGACGAATTTTTTTCATTAATGCTAAAAAATATATATATTCTCCAAATAGAAATGCAACAATCGGCCATAAATTGCAAATGAAGTGATTCAATGCATACTGAATGAAAATGATGCGTATATATTACCAGAACATGTTCCCTACAGAGCGGTGAATTTACGATTCTAATATATAAAACGGCGTATTTGTGCATACAAGGGCGTAATTTTTCCCCATCGCCATATAGGATTTATGGGCTGAGAGAATATCATTAACATCGAGTTGCTTATGAACCAATGCTCCTTTCATAGTATTTATCGATATGATCAAACTACTATAGACAGGCTTAATTGTCCGTGTCTAATGGCATTATACGATTTTATCGGACGTGCATTCTAGAAGCCAAGAGGAAAAATATCACACAGTCTCGGCAAATCGATTTAATGCGGGATACCATTAGTGAAGAACATTTTCCTATCTTGAAGCAATATTTAATATAATTTATCTATAAAATTATCAATAATAATTGTTTTTCTCAGA
>WSXT02035424.1:25946-45197 GCA_011762715.2 Neuroterus valhalla
CCAGTTTCCTTAACCCTCGAGACCAGTAACCTGCGAGTCTAAAACCCTAGACCTCCACAGCTCGATTTCCTTTACCCGCGAGCCCAGTAATCAACGAGTCTATAGCCCTCAACGACCATAACCCAATTTTGTCAATCGTGAAGTATTGATTCTTTGAGCGTATAAATATACGTCGATTTTGTGTGAAAACGTTTTCTTATTATTTCGAAGGATCGCTGAAGATATTTACGTTTATGACTTGTTATTGCATAGCAGGTTACTGGGTTCGATGGTTAAGGAAATTGGGTCTTGGGAGTCTGGGGTTATTGCATAGCAGCCTGCCGGGCTTGAGGGTTAAGAAAGCTGAGTTGTGGGGGTCTTGGGTTATTGCATAGCAGCCTACTTGGCTTGGGGGTTAAGAAAACTGGGTTGTGGGGGTCTGGGGTTATTGGATAGTAGCCTACTGGTCTTGGGGGTTGAGAAAACTGGGTTGTGGGGGTCTGAGGTTATTGCATAGTAGCCTACTCGGCTTGGGGGTTAAGAAAACTTTGTAGTGGTGGTCTGGGGTCATTGCATAGCAGGTTACCGGGCTTCGAAGGTTAAGGGAATCGGGTTGTGCGGGGCTGCGGTGAGTCACTCGAAGGTTACAGGGCTCGGGGGTATTTGAAATCGGGTTATAGGAGTCTGGGGTTATATTACCATACAACGAGCTGTAATAGACATGGTTTTGCTACTTTTGTTTCCTGGGCAAATATTTATGTAGCAAAAATGATATCCGTGGAAAATGAAATTTTTCATATTTGAATTTGCCTCATCTCGGCCGAAAAAAATCGCATCGAAAAGTTAAAGTTAGGTGTGGTTTCTGGTTCTGCGAATTGTTTGCTTGTGTAATCTTTTTGATTATATGAGACAGTAGATTTGCTTCCAAGAGGAAAGCCCGTTTAATTATGAGTAAAATAGTTGTTTTGCCCATCAGAGATAATCATTTTGCATACCTGAATATAATAGATCGAACACTTCGGGGGTAATCAGGTTTGTACTCCAGGATCGTCAACTTTGTATTCCAGGATCGTCAACTTGACACTCTAAGTTATTGAAGCTAACCTTCAAATTCTGATACATCACGGATGGTACCCTAAAATATTAAGCGGATTATCCATAGTTTAGTCGATCAGACACTCTAGTCCAGATGTTCATGTTGACGGAAAATTTCTCTCCGTGTAGGTAGAAACATGCGTAAACATGAGCCTTCTTCTCAGTTACAGTGTCCTTTTTCTAAAAAATTTCAATAATAATCCTCCAACAATAATCCTCCTTCTGTGTCGCTTTTCGCTTCGCTTTCTGCGCAAATCTGGAAAGGAACGTTTTGCCGAAATCGCGACCGCACCGCGAGAATGTCTTCAAACGGGCTGAATATCGGCAAAGTGCCTTCCTCAAGCTCCGGTGCGCATTCCAGAATACAAATCCGTGCCAGCGACTAAAATCGTTATGCTACGTAGAGACGGTCTGTAAATCTCCAGGAATTCCGATGCAGAGATTGTTCTCGGCTAAAGATCCGGTGAGAGGGTGTTGCATTGTAACGATGTAGCGAGAACGCGAATAAGCTTCCGGCACCGTGCTCTCAAATCTCACTCTTCCCTGTTGTGTTGATATCATTGACATCAAAGTGGGCTAAGAGCATTATTTCCAAACTCGAGTTTGAGCCAGCGTTTTCAGCCAAAATTGATTGCTCTGAGACCTTCTTATTTGGCTGGACCCTCCGGTCATCTTCGTGGCGAATTGTGGCTTAAAAAAACGCTTCCTGTTGTATTTGAACGGCCCCTAAGATAAGAATTTCAATCAATCATTCGTTATCAAGCTCAAGATCTATAGTTGTCTTGTTGTGCCTATTAAATACGGGAATTCCTCCAGGATAGCAGGAAAATCGCTGTGGTTATGTTTTCCTCGGAAATCGTAGATGGGAAGTAATTACTGTAGTTTTTTTCTCCCCAGTGAGCAGCATTCTCGCGGCAAAACCCGTGGCGCTGATTAAATTAATCGTTGCTGTTGGCAGGATAATCGTGGTCTTTCGCTAGACCGCGACCATGGCGCGAGTATCATAGATGCTGCTCTTTTTGTACCCGCTACATGTGGGCAAGCCCAATGCGACGCCAGTCAACGCGACGCGATGTACATAGCGGTTTTGCTCTCCTCATCCCTCATCTCCTTCACGCTTTACAAACGCTGAATACCGCTTCATTAAATCGCGGTTAAACGCCGTTCTTGTACCAAGAACATTTATTTTAAGACAATTACGCGATAACCAGTTGAATTGTATTATCTGCAGATTAGGTCATTTGACTCGCTTTGTTTACGAACTGTTTTGTTCGGATGCGCCCATTCTGGATGAATCAGCAAAAGTTTGCCTCATTTGTTGTTGTTGATCACAAAAGAGAAGGTTGGGTGAATGTTCTGAAAAAGAGAGATCGTGGATGTGGGACGCAGATTTGATTCTAGTTTTGACTAGTAAAAGTTAATCGAAATCCATTAGACACGTCTTTTCACTTTTGATCCAATGGGCCTTAGTTGCCGAGATATCGAGGTTTGAATATTTGACCTTGAGCGCGCGGTACGCCACTGCTCAGCCTGGAGCCCGGACTTGAGCCGCGCGCTCAAGGTCAAATATCCAAACCTTGATATTTCGGAAACTAAGGCCCATTGGATCAAAAGAAAAAATACGTGTGTAATAAATTTTATGCACTTTAACACTGTAAATTCCAAGTCGAATCGGTGTTTCACTTTTTACGATTCCTCCTTGTGAGTTTAAAATGTGGAATAAAAATATGCATTACGCATTAATAACGAAGAACGCGGAAGCGCCCTTTGTCTGACAATGTTGAAATAATTTTGCTTTTAGAGTAGCCATAAAAAGCCGTAACGAACCTGTAAAGTCAAGCGTAAAGGAGATGTAGTACAACGATACTGGAGTAATATAATTCAATCATTCTCGAACCTTCTAGCCTTGCAGTGGAATTTTTTCGTAACATGGAATTAAATGATTGCAGCAGAAGTAGAATCCTTCAAAGCTTAACTTTAGTGCCAACAGAAAATAGTAAAGTTCTTCAGGAAAGCACTTAATTGTAATTAAAAAAATGAGTTAAAGCCCTTTTTTTGGTGCAAATTATTCTCTTTTGATTGAGGATTTAATTCTTTCCAAATTTGTCTCATTAAGTTGAAAACTTATCTCTTTTTTCGAACATTCGTTTCGTTTTATAAACTTTGTTGTTGAATAACTTTTATGTCAAAATTTAAATTTTTCTTTACAAATTTACCTCTTTTTGAACCATTACTCTTTTGGTAGGAAATAGATCCAATTGGTAAAAAATTTAGATATTTTTTTAAAATTTTACTATTCGTCCTAATGTTTAACAACTTTGCTTTTATTTATTTTTATGGAATTCTCCATTTTGGTTCTAAAATTTCACTAACATGTTGAAAATTGATCTTCTATTTGGTTAAAAATCAAATTTTCATGTAAGAAATATATAATAAATATATTAAACAAATAAATATATCTAAAGAAAAATTCTATCATTTGGTAGAAAATGCATGTATTCTACCGAAAATTCGTATTTTCGCGGGTAAAAAATTTGTAGTCTCGGTGAGAATTTTCATGTATTCCATAATTTTTCAAACTACAAACCCAACTTTATTTCAATGAAAATTTGTTTTTTTGGCAGGAAATTATTCTTTTTTGTTAAAATTCATCTTTTTTGGGTAGGAAACTTATTTCTTTGAGACTTATTTTTTCTGGCTGATGGAAATTCAACTTTTTTTCGAAGTTCTTCTTTTTGGATTAATAATACACTTTTCATAGTAGAAAATTACCCTTTTTTATTCCAAATTCATGTTTCTTGTTTTGAAATGAACCTTTCTTTGAAAAATTCAAATATTTTGCGAAAGCTGTTTTTTTTTCAGTCGAAAACTCAACTTTTTCTTTAAAAAACTGTCCATTTGGAATGGAAATCTATTTTTTGTGGTAGAAATTTCATTTCTACTGACGTAAAACTTATCTTTCTTGAACAAACGAACTATTTTCTTTGAAACTCAACTGTTCTCTTCAAACTTCAAAATCATCTTTCTTGTTTGATTTCAACTTTTTAGTTGGAAATTCTGCTGTTTCGCTGAAAAGTTGTCTTTTTTTATCGAAAATTGAACTGTTCCGCAGAAAATTCATCTTTTCGAAATAAAAACTCATTTTCTCTGCTACAAGAATCATCTTTCTTGGTGTAAAATTCATCTTCCTTGTTTAAAAATGAACTTTTTTTGTTGAAAGTTCAACTCTTTTGTTAAAAAATCGTCTTTTCGGTTTAATTATTGACTTCTATAGTAGCAAACTAACCTTTATTGGTGTGATATTCGTCTTTATTGATTGAAAAAGGAACTGTTTGTGGAAAAATCAATTTTTGTGTTGGAAAATCGTATTTGAGGTCATGAATCTACCATCAATAATCTTTGATGATAATAGTAATCTTTCGGTGTTCAAAATTGATCTTTTTTGTCTTCAAATGAATCTTCCTGTTGAAACTCCAAGTAGTGAGAGCTTTCTTTTCTTTGCCGAAAATCCAACTGTTTCGTAAAAAATTTGTCTTTTTAGGATAGAATTTCATCCTCTCTAGTAGAAAAGCCATTCCTTGGTGTAAAACTTATCTTTCTCTGCTAAAATCGAACTTTCTTTCAAATTAAACACTTTTGTTGAAAGTTCGTCCCTTTGGGTTGAAAATCGATCTTTCGTAGTGGAAAAGTAACCTCTTGAAGCTCAAAATTGATCTTTCATGTTTTGAAATAAACTTTTTTCTTGATTTTCAACTATTTTGTTAAAGCTCTCTTCTTAAGTTGAAAATTAAACCGTTTTGTTAGAAATTCGATTTTCTGGATGAAAAGCAACCCCTTTATTTTTGCTGAAAAAAGTCGAACGTATTGACCTATTGACGGCCTCTTATGCAGTATAACATTAAAATATCTCTTGTAAAACACCTGGTCATTTTTATCTGTACCAATACATGTAAAGATTGCTTTATCGTGTACAGTTAATTGAGCGTGCAAGTGAGTCGAAAGGCACGCACGGTTGCATTAGATTAGCAATACTACGCGCTGATGATAACACGGATCTCGTTTTACAATTCAGCCGCGAATGGTGTAGTTGAACGACTGATTCACAGCAGGCTTATCTTTCAATGAGTGCAACTGTACTCAGTCCATCTCGGACATTCTGAAAAAGAGACATTCAGGAAGTGAGTTAGTTAGGAGTTACGGAACAGTTTGGAGAAAGATGTCGCAGTTGCATTCTTTACGCACTGATGCCATAAAAAAAAAACTTCCTCTTGCTGACACGTAAATGCATATAGTTAAAAGAACGACCGTGGTAGTTCTTTTTGCTCGACACATATGGAGACAGTGTGGGAGTATAGAATAAAAGAGAATAAAGGCAGTGGTGGATGAAGGATATTAAAAATACAGTAGATTCTTCTCAACTTCTACTTACGTTACTGGAAGGGTAGGAATGGAAAGGAGTGAATTGCAGATGCTTCGAAGAAAATAAAATAAAAACGGTTCGAGCAGAGAGTGAGTAGGTGGATATTGTAGAAAGGGAATATAAAAGGAAGGAGAGAGAAAATACACGAAATAAGTTGGAATGGAGGACAAAGTACATTAACAGTAAGATGTACGAGATACTCGTCTGCATCGTCACACTAATGCACGGAAGCACCTATTCAGAAAAGAATGCAGCGTATTTTCTATTTGCCACCTACATCATGCAGTATCGCTGCGAGAATGACAATAACACGAGAAGTGGCGACGCGTTTTTATAGTCATATGTGCGAATTTAGGATCCAGAGGTTCAGAAATCTTCAAAAAATATTTTCATGTTTGAAAGTATACTTGGGTACCGTCAAATCTGGATCCATACATAATACGAACAACCAACATCATAAAACAAACTGAGAGTAATTTCAAATCTGATTTCTGGCTAGAGATTACGTGCAACAAAATTGACCGCATATTGGTTATCATTATCTTGATACCTTGGTAGTTTTCGTTTTTACCGACGCGCATAAGATAAGTAATTCTTTACGGGTTGTCCAATTCAGCATCACCATCTTCATGAACTTGCATCCATCCAGGGAGGCTATATAATGAGAAGTCATGTTGGTCCATACTATTCAGACTATCAGAGACGACCGAAGACTACTCTGAGTACTTCATATGTTCATCTCTTCCGCTTCTCAACTAGCAGAGAAAGAAGGCAGGGACGATTTGGGGTTTTGCGATAAGTCAGTCGAAGGTCATCACAAGCATTCTTTAGTGACGGATAGTTTCTTCGTCAGACTACCAGTGACGGCTTAAGGCGACATAGGCAGTGGCGTCTTGATAAAGGCAGAGAGACGACTATAGAAGAGCAGAAGAGACGTATAGGACTACGCCACCGAAACAAACCAAGACTTCTGCTAGTGACTTCAGGGACGCCTTGGGGTTTTCCGATGAGTCAGTCAACGGTCGTCATAAGAATTCTAAAGTGACGAATAGCTCTCTGTCAGAATACCAGTGACAACCAAAGACGTCATAGGCAGTGGTGTTATGAAGTGTGGCGGAGAGACGACGATAAAAGAGCGGTAGAGGTAGACGCATAGGACCACGGAAACCATCCAAACTAAGAAGGACTTCTACAGACGACTTCAGGGACGACTTGGGGTTTTCCGATAAGCCTCTCAACGCTTGTCACAAGAATTCTTCAGCTTTTTTGTCAGACCACCAATGACGACCATTGCCGTTATAGGAGTGGCGTCTTAAAGTGACGCGGACCGACGCCGATAAAAGAGCGGAAGAGGTAGACGTATAGGACTACGGAAACCATCCAAACTAACAAATACTTCTACTGGCGACTGTAATGGACGGCTTGAGCTTTTCCGATAACTCAGTCAATGTCCGTCACAAGAATTCTTTAGTGACGAATGGCTTCTTCGTCAGACTATTAGTGACGGCCAAAGACGTCACAGGCATTGGCCTCTTAAAGTGTAGCAGAGAGACGGCAATAGAAGATCGGAAGAGGTAGACGTAGAGGTACTACGGAAACCATCCAAACTAACAAGGACTTCTGCAGACTCTTTATATTTATCTCTTCCACTACTCTATTGGATCATATTATCACACTTGCTCCTCCAATTGATCGTCTCATCACACTTGCTCCTCCAATGGATGATCTCATCACACTTGCTCCTCCAATGGATGATCCAATCACACTTGCTCCTCCACTGGATAATCGCATCAAGCTTGCTTCTCCGATGGATCATCTCATCACATTCGCTGCTTCACTTGGTCATCTCGTCACACTTGCTCCTTCAATGGATAATCTCATCACACTCGCTCCCCCACTGGATCATCACACTCGCTCCTCCACTGGATAATCTCATCAACCTTGCTTCTCCAATGGATCATCTCATCACACTCGCTGCTCCACTTGGTCATCTCATCACACTTGCTCCTTCAATGGATGATCTCATCACACTCGCTCCTCCACTGGATCATCTCATCAAACCTACTCCTTCACTTGATCATCTCATCAAACTTGCTTCCTTACTGGATCATCTCATCAAACTTGCTCCCCCACTGGATGATCTCCTCCCACTCGCAGCCGCGCTCGCCTCTTCTTTGATTCCACGCACTCTACATGCAATATCTCAAACTATATTTCGGCAGAGCGCCAAATTCAAATACCTTTCCATAACAATTTAAGGGATAACATACTAGCATGTCCCAAAACAGTCTCTAGTGTTCCGAAATAGACCCGGTTGACGGTACATGTAAAGGATTCGAATGTATGTTGGATGTACAAATGCAGCTGAATAATCTGAGGTGTAGGAGTAAAAAGAGACACTTTACGCTTTATCCAATCCGTCGGGATTATTCAAATGGATGAGTGGTGTGAGGCTACAGGAGTCGACCTGACAGTAGAGCTAATGTAAGGGATTAAGGTTTGGTATGGGCGGGCGGACAGGACATCCCATGCAGGACAGGGCAAACCTGACACCGAGGTCGAGGAACTTTAACTTCGGTACAATTGTGGGTTTCTCCCACGACTCTGTGAATATGAAGTTTACTCTACGATCTTCCATGAAATACCTGGTCAGCTTATACAATTTTAGCTGGTAATTCAGGACATTATTTATAAGCGATGGGAAAAGCCCTGGACACATTCCGTAAATTCTCCTGGTTTTTCAATGATTTTCATGAGCTATGAAGTGATTTTCGGCTCATTCCAGTTCGTAAAGTTGAAGAATGAATGCATTTTTCAACCGAAAAGAGAAATAACCAGAAATATACATTTTGAAACAACAAAACAAATGAATGTCCTACCAAAAAATATCCAAAATAATGATTCCCTTTTTTAACAAAAAAAAAAAAAAAAATTCCCAAAAAAATGATTCCATTTTTTAAAAGAAAAAAAGGTAGATTTCGAAGCAGATACTCGAATTTTATGCAGAAAAATATACATTTTCAACGAGCGATTTAACACTTTCATTTTCAGCTTAGAAAATCATTTTTCAACAAAATTTAACTGAAACTTCAACAAAATAGTTAGGTTTTGAACCAAAGAAATAAATATTCAACAAGTGACATGAATTTCCGAGCAAATTGTTGAATTCTCAACTGAAATAGAATAATTTTCAAACAAAAAAAGTAATTTTTAAGTGACAAAACTAAAGAGACGATTTTCACACAAAAAGGAATCAATTTTCTTCGAAAAAAAAAAATTTTCTCCTAATAAATTGATTTTCAAATAAAATATTGAACCCTTAACAAAAGTTGAAATTTTTACCCTTTTCGAATATTTAAATCAGAAAGATAGATTTTTAACCAAGTAATTATACGAACTTGTGAAAATATATGAATTTTCAAGCAAATTATTGAGTTTTTTTCGAGAATAGGGCAACTTCCAAATAACAAAATTACTTTTGAACTAAAATTATGAATTCCAAACGAAAAATTTTTAAAAATTCATGTTTACAAAAATAAATGAATTTTTACTAAAATAATCGAATTTTCAGCTAGAAAATTAATTTTCAATCAGAATGATAAATTTTCAACTATGGAGATTGAACTCCTGCTAAAAATATGAATCTCCAACGAAATGCATATATTTTTAATGATCGGTGGGAAAATTGTGAAGCTAAAAATAAAGTTCCAACCATAAATACGAATTCAAAACAAAATATATAAATTCGTAACCAAAGAAGTAAATATTCAACTAAAATGATGAACCTTTGGATAAGTACAAAAATTTATTTCTAACAAAATAGCTGATTTTGAAATCGAAAATATAAACTTCGAACCAAAAATAAAAAAAAGATTGAATAATTATTATTTGAAAAGATAAGGTCCGACCAAAAAAGATGAATTGGAACAATATACATATTTGAGATTCCAAACAGAGGAGCATGTTCGAACAGAAAGATATTTTTTGTATATTCATCTGAAATATTCATCTGTAATTATTTTCCAAGCAAATTATTGAGTTTACAACCATAGATGAAAAATTGAATCATCGTTTAAAATAGTAATGTTTAACCAGAAAAATAATAAATCTCGAACAAAATAGTTCGATTTGCCACTGGAGATGGATTTCCCACCAGGAGGATGGTTTAATTCTTGTTTCAAGTTCTGATAAAAGAATTATACAAACCGTTAAAAATTTATAATAAAATGACCTACAAAATTAACCTCGACCAGTAAAAACTTGTAAATGACCTGGATTTTCAGATCGCCCATAAATTGCCACCCCAAAAAGTAAAAATTTTCCATCTCGACGATCTTTCTAAAGAACAATATTTCATCTGCAATCTGCATGTTATCTCGGCAATGACTTCCAATCTTTTGCAGTGCTCTTCCTCCTATCCCTTCTTCCGGTGCTGACTTCCGTTACTCTGATCCAATAACTGGCACCAATGTAGCATATATTTCAGTTGCGAATACCTCAATTTTGCATTTAATATCCTTCAAGTATGAAACTCAAAGCTTTCGTTAAGGTTGATATTATTACACAATGTGTCTTGTTTATATAAATTAGTTTAATTCAAAGAATGTCTGAGCTGGTTGAATTGGTTGAAGGAGCGGAAGAACGAGCCCGCAAACATTTTCGCAGCTGCTCCAACTTTGAGTTTGTATTATATTAGTTATGAAATGTCGACAAATAAAGCTTTACTGAAGAAGTTCCTTCGCAAGAGATCTCATGAAGAGACACCAAACTTGGATGTAAACCTATTCCCGAATTGCGAAGGAAACTTTGTCGGTTTCAAAGAGAGCTGCTTACTATAATTTATTCGCTTCGCTATCTCCAAGGAATATTTTGCTAATATAGGAACATTTAGAATTTAGGTTATCTTGTATAACATTCTCAAACTTATTTTTATAAATAAAATAAATATACTCTAATCAAACTGATGAAAACCTTTTTTATTTGTTACAGGTGAGTTGTGATGTCTTTCTCATCAATTGGATAAGTGAGTAAACATCTTCATCGAGGGTTCGGAATACTGATCGATCACTCAAAATCTTAAGGTATTATTGAAGCTTTGCTTCATTTGGAGGGTATATATATATATACTCTAAGCGAGACGACCCAACTGCGAAAAACGGGAACACCCCGTCCGCGTCACGAAAAATGCGACAGAAAATGTCTAAAGCATGGTACCAACGCAGCTATCTCTCCTTCTCTCTCTCTCTTTTTCTCCCTCCCTGCTGTTCTGGAAGCCGGTGTAGTATATGAATTATTTACAGTAGACTCTGCGACTCTTCCCGTTCTCACATTTCTCCTCCTTTCGCCCGTTCTCACTCTTGCTGGGGACACAGCGCACACTCGACGCGCCACGTGTGTGTATTGAATACGGACTTACACGTTGCGCGCAATTAAATGCATTAATAATAAATAGTTCTAATAGTGATTCGTCTTCAAGTGACGTGAATCAGCATGTATTAATAACAAATGCTAATGTTCACGCAGCTCAATCGCTGATAGCTGTTTTCTCCCAATCGACGAATGAAATAACAATCAAATTTATGTTTTTCTTTGTACGCGAAAGATCAAAGCTTCTGTCCGCGGTCCTGCAAACGAGCTACTCTCAGTAACAGAATGAACGAAGTATCCTTCTATTTATTATATAATTTACAAAATATATGTTGTCCATCACGCCAATCCCTTTCCGGAAACCCGTCTGATTTGGTGGCACTATCTTTTCTTCTTCTACTTCTCTCTGCAATCTCTCCGATGAGACTTCATATATTTTGTACAAGGTTGGCATTAGTGTCACTCCCCTATAGTCCTTAACCTCCTCTCCTTTACCTTTTTTATTATCGGCATCACTACCCCTTCTTTCCATGTATCTGGTCAACCCTCCATATCCTATAGCACATTATCCATGACCATTCTTATAGCTCGTTTCCCCCATATTTCTATACTTCATCTGGGATTTCATCCAGACCTGGAGCTTTACCCTCCTTCAATATTCCTTACACATTAATTACTTCCTCTCTTGTTATGTCCTTTTCCTTGTCTCTTTCTATCCACTCTCTTGCTCCCTTCCCAGCTTTATTTCCTACCCCTCCTAGCAAATCCATTAAATACTTCTTCCATCCTACCATCTCAATATCCTGGTTTACCCTTTTACCCTACTTCCCGAACCTCTTCTTCTGTTATAGCCTTTTCCACCTCTTCTTAAAACATCCTATTTTCCTCCTCTTCTTTCTTATCACACGTTTCAGTATATTCCGAACCTCTTTCTTGCTTCTTTTCTCTAACACTCTTTTTAGTTCTATCATTTTTTCCATGTCCTTATTTACATTTCCTTCTCCCATTTTCACATCTTTCAGCTCCTCCTTGAATTGCTCTTTTCTTTATATTGACCAATCTCCTCGTCCTGTTCTATTCACCTTCACTTCCTTTTTACCCGTATCTTCAGCAGTCTTATTACCCGCCAACGTCAGTATGAATGGAAAGTGATCAGAATCCATATATTCTCCTACCTCTAGATTCTTGACCTTCTCTGTTACCTCGTCGTCTACTATCACATAGTCAATTACCGTTACCTTTTCGCCTCCCAAACGTGTATATTCACCTTCCTCATCCCCCTCTATATTTCCGTTTATGATAAACCATCCCATTTCCTCTAACTAAGCACCTCAATAATTTCTTCCCTTCCCCATTCAGTATCTTGTCTTTGGATTCTTTTCTTCTCTCTTCCCCCCATTCCCTTTCTCTTTCGTCTCCTGTTCTTGTATTAAAATCTCCTCTTATTACAAGCCTAATTCCCTGCTCGTTTTCTTCCATCAGTTCTTTTATCTCCTTAGTTTTCTCCTGCATATCTCCGTTCACATACACTCCCACTATCTTCCATGTTTCTACCTCCATCTTTATCTATTCTACCAATAATCCTTCAATTTCTCCCTTCATCACTCTTCTATCCTTCTCATCTAGATATTCCTTCCTTATTCCCATCACCATTCCTCCCATTGCTCTGCCTTTCCTATTCCTCCTCTTTGCATTTTGGCAGTGTCAACTGTAACCTCTTGGTAACCTTCCTCTTACTCTTCCCCATCCTTTTTCATCCAGCCACGTTTCCATAATCACTATCACTTCCCACAGTTCCAAATTCCTCATAAATTCTCTATTTTTCCTCTCCATTCCTGCTACATTGCAGGAACATATTTTTATTCACACCTTCCTTCCTTTCTGCTTTCTTCTATTTCTTATTCTCCCCTCTTTCTTTCCTTTTTCCTCTAGTCCCCCGACACCGCTTTTTTTACTAACTTTTCTGCCACTCCATCCGCATCCCACCATATATCTTGTATTCTTATTTTTCCATACTTCACCCACGTTTTCTCTCCGTTCCTTCTCTCCTCTTCTGCTATTTTCCTCAAATCATACTACATATTCCTTTGTTCCTGTGTCCAATCATCTTCGATTCTCTGCTTACTCCCATATAACTGCCTTTCCTTCAACATTACTTCCCTCTTATCTTCCCCACTCTTCAATTTTACCAGTGTCTTCCTTCTTCCATCATCCCTTCCGATACTCCTAACTTCTTCTACAAGTACTTTCGCATTTATCCTATTCAACACATCTTAACACCTTCCTTCAAATCCCTCTCCTCCAATCTTATAACTTTTACCACTGTATTGTTCCTTCTTTCTTCTCTCACCCCTTTCCATTCTCCTCTATATTTTTCTCAACCTTTCCTTATTCCCATCCTCCTTCTCTCTCTCTCTCTCTCTCCCCTTCCTACTTTCTGGATTGCGTTTTGCATTCTTTCCATCCTACTTTCTAACACCTCCACTTTTTTCTTTGGTACTTCCTCTTTTTCTAGTTGTTGCTCTAGACTCTGCATCCTTTTCTCCAAGTTTTCCACAAATTTCTCCCATTTCACCACTTCTGTTCTGAGTCCCGCCATTTCCCGTCTTATTTCCTCCTTTATTTCTTCCCCCCGTTCCTCCTGGCTCTTGTTCTGCATATCCATTACCTCCACCACCATTTTACGGATTTCTAACAAATTGAGGCCTTTCAACGCCCCTCCAGCCTCTCTGTGATTGTTGTAAACAATTTTCATAAATAAATTCACTTATTTGTCATCTCCATGCATTGAAAATTATTCTTTTCTGTGGAATAATTCATTTTCATTTGAAGAAGAAGAATATTACACATTAATGTTCCAATAAATAAGATTTGTCATTGTTATAAATAATTTTTATAAACAAATCCACTTATCTGGCATATCTGAGCATTGAAAATTATTCTTTTCTGTGGAATCATTTATTCCCATCTAAAGATCAAGAACATGATACATAAGTGTTCCATTAAAAAACATTTGTAATTGTTATAAACAATTCTTATAAAAAAATCCACTTATTTGGCATATCTGAGCATCGAAAAATATTCTTTTCTGTGGAATCATATATTTTCATCTGGAGAACAAGAATATCATACATTAGATTTCCATAAAACAATACTTGTCATTGTTATAAACAATGTTTATAAATAAATTCCGTTATTCGGCATATCTGTGCATAGAAAATTTTTCTTTTCTGTGGAATAATTCATTTTCATTTGAAGAAGAAGAATATTACACATCAATGTTCCAATAAACAAGATTTGTCATTGTTATAAATAAGTTTTATAAACAAATCCACTTATCTGGCATAACTGAGCATCGAAAATTATCTTTTCTGTGGAATCATATATTTTCATCTAGAGAACAAGAATATTAAAGGATGCCACTCACTTTAGCCATTAGCGGAGAATGTTGTCCTTTTCGAATTCCATATTGAACCTGATAAAAATGGTGCATATATTTAAGTTTGATAATTGGCCGTTTACAGTTGAACTACTTTGGTAGGAACTTGTTTCTTCAAGACTTATCGCTTCGGTAGAAAATTCAACAATTTTGTTGAAAATTTATTCACTTTAACTGCTAAGCATCAATGCTGTTTTTTTCAATGTAAAGTGTAACTATAACTTTTTTGGTTAAAAATTTATTTTTCAGGTTCAAAATTCAACTATCTGGTTAAAAACTGCGATCTTTTCCAATCAAAAATACAACTTTCTGGTTGGAACTCAACCTTCTTGATTAAAAAATCATCTTTATGGTTAATATAATTTAACGAGTTATTCAACTATTTTGCCTAACGTTTCTTCAATGTTTGTTCTTTTATCAACTGGTTGAAAAAATGAAATTAATAATTTGATATTATTGATAAATACCAGTAGACCAAACAAATAACATCGAAAAAACAATTATCTCAGCCCGGGTCAAAAACACTAAGATCAAAAATTTAAAAATATTTCGCTGAATGTTGAACTCTTTTGTTGAAAATTCTTATTTTTTGCTTAGATTGAATCATTTTACTTGACGCTTTAACTAATTTGTGGAAACTTCGTTTCTCTTGTTAAAATTCACCTTTTCTGGTTGGATTCGACTGTTTCAAATTTCAAGTTGAAATCTTCATGCGTTGAAATATCAACTATTATACATGTTTCATAATCTAACCATCCCATTTTCAGTTTAAAAAACATTATTTAAAAATAATAATATTAATGTTAAAAAATCATTTATTTTGTCGAAAATTCGTCTTTTTTGTTAAAAAAGGATCATTTCGGTCAAATATAATCTTTTTTAGTAAAAACGCAACTGTTTGGGTGTAAATTAATCGATTTTGGTTATATATTCAAAGATTGTTTTTGGAACTCAACTGTTTTCGATTTCAAAATCAAAATTTTTTTGATCATAATATCGACTACTTCTACAAAATCTACTATTTTCTTCTAATTTAGTCCTAAAAAATCAAGAACTGAATGGAAAAATGAAACAATTAATTTGAAAATTGAATATTTTTAAATTAAACAGTTTTGTGTAAAATCAATGTATTTTTTTTAACCTTTGCCATTTTTAGTGGAACATTATTTTTCTTAGTGAAAAATTTATTATTATGGTTGGAAATTGAACTGTTAAGTTAAAAACGCATGTTTCTTGATTGTAAATTTAACCACTTTGTTGAAAGTTGAACTACTTTATTGAAGTTCCACTTTTCTTTATGAACACTCTTTTTCCTAGAAAATGAAATTATTCCATTTTTAGTAAAAAGCTCTTTTTTGAGGGTTAAAACTTAGAAATACAACAATTTGTTCGAAAGATAATGTATTTGATACAAAAAAAGGACTTTTTCGTGGAAAAATAATAGTTTTGAGTAGAAAAATCAAGTTGTTCAAAGTATGGTCTTCTTAGCTTCAAAATTGAGAGATATTCTTGAAAATATATAATTTTTTTTTAAATTCGTCTTTTTGGTAGAAAATTGATTTTTTGGTGGTGAAAATTGAACCATCCAGTTAAAAATATATCTCCCTTGGTAAAATTCAGCTAGTTTGTTTAGAATTGAACCACTTGTTCAAAAAATTAACTTTTTGATAGAAGAATAAAATCAGATTTTTTGTCGAAAGTTCCACTTATTTTTTGAAAATTTGTCCATTTTGGGTAAAAATTCACCTTTTCGGGTTGAGAAATGAACTGTCCTCTTGAAACTTCGTCCTGTAGTCCAGAAAATTGACATATTTGGTTCAAACTTCAACTTTTCGTTGAAAACTCGTCTCTTTGCTATCAAGTTCAACTGCTTGGTTGTTTATGATATTGTTCATAAAATAAAAAATGTCTCGTCCTGAAAGTTTCATAAACTAAACTTACTAGAAACGGGCAAAAAACTCTGATTGAATATGAAATCTGTGTTGAGCTTTCAACAGAGCTTTCCTGTATATTTTCGGAAAAAGAAAATTATTATTTAACTGAAAGAATCAAAATAAATCATATATTCTTCTTCGATTTTTCGTAATTATCTCTAGAGAGTAACAGCCGTTCAAAGTTCAGTACACCGAAATTGTCGTAAGATAATGGTACTTTTCAACACTCAACTCATCTGGAAATATTTTCTTATCAACTGAACATTCCAAAACTCTGCATAAGTCTAGGGAAAACCTTCATCTTCAATATGTACTAGCCTCATATTTTAAAAATATTTAGCTGCCGAGATTTCCAATAAAAGCTTAAGAAAAATTGTGACGCAATAGGAAGAAAGGCCCCTAAGTGGCCAAACGTAATTTTAGAGGAGAAACAGGAGAAGTGGCGACGGGCCGACAGGACTCTCCTGAACGACAATGTTCAAACAGTCGTACTGAATAAATTATTATTGATGGAATTCTTTTAACTTTGCCACTTCAAAGAGCAAGTTCGAAACTACGTAAAACATTAAAAATCAGAGAATCGATTTTTGGCCGCTTAGGGGTCTTTCTTCAGATCGCGTCACAATTGAGGGCTCTAAACTTTTTGGACAGATAGAAGGCTCTGCTACTTTTTAGTTTCATGTCAGCCAGAAACGAAATTCATGTTCGATGACTCGTGAACAAGATTCCTCGCAAATTTACAAAGGTGTATCGTAGACAAGGGGTAATGCAAAGGAGCCAACAACCTTACAAAGGTGTTACCTCGAGACAAAGCCATCGTCTCCACATTGTCTGAGCCAAACCAAGCAAATCAACCTCCGCGACTCCTATCTTTCACGGCTTGACTCATCCTTGTACCTACGATACCAGCGGACCAGCCCTCTCTGGATTCGAGAACAGTTGAATACATTCACAAATCGTTTTCTTGCTTCGTATTCGCGAGCTCCAAATGGGTTCTTCCTCCGAGCACTGGAGCGCAACTTTGTATTTCATTCCAACTTTTCGTACTTCTCCCCTCACCAAGAAATTCGAGGAGAAAATCTTCTCGTAGGGAAATTGAAAGGAAATGTTTTCAATCAACAAATGTACAAAAGTCATTCTTTATTCTGTAAGTTGATAACAAACTCTGGGAAGTGTTCATCTTTCTGGAAATGAGGAATGGTTCGTGATAATAAATAACAATATTACTGCTTACCCTACTCGGCAAATCATCCCCGAGCTCCTCTGCCTGGGCTCGAATAGCTTGAATTCCTTCTCCCAATCACCCGAATGCCCTTCATCGTATCCGGCGATCCAGGACCCCAAGATATTTAATACCCTCATATTAACTCTCGACATTCTTTATTTCTCTTTGAAAAACGACAATTTAATTTCAGGCAGGATTGGGAATACGCGATAAGAAGTCGCAGATGTATGCACGACCCTCGCGCCTCTAGATTTTCAAACAAAATAAAATTGTCAACAAACGCCCCTTGCAAGTAAAGGGGAGTTGGACAACTCTCTGAAGCCCTACCCAATTACGGCCTCTCTGTCAATTAACTGTACGAATGTTGGTGAGACGATAGCCAATGTCCGCCCAAACGAAGATCGCTCCGTACATGTAAAGTACACTCTATCCTCATGGGGGGATGTAATTCCGATGGATGTTAATCTGGCGTTAATAGACATCGCGTTCGAACAAGTGCGTCACACGTGGTGACAGCATTGCTTCTGCTCCGTCTACTCGACAATATTGTAACAATATCGTCTGCTATCAGGATAGGGTTCCATGGTCGCACAAGGTGTCCGGAAGTGCGTATGCGACATGTTGCACAATAGCCGCGCACAATTCTCTATGGGAAATCATCCCTATGGGACACCATATAGAGTTCACGCTTTACGCATCACTCTCACTGCTCTCCTATACGGTCGCGTAGATTCTATATATAAAGTTTGAAGTGACTACCAACGTGCGTGAGTAATCCAAGTATGCGGATATAACATGGTCAGTCGGCGCTGAATTAGTGCAACCAAGCACGCTGCCAACTGTGCACGCGTCGCTGATTATCCGCAAGGTGTACCAAGACTTTGTAGCGACACGGAAAAAGGTAAAATGTTTTCCAGAAGTTTTGGATGAAATGCCTGCGTTTATTTTGGAAGAGTCTACTTTGTCTGATGCACCATAATGGTATGTTTTGACTCTGAGATGCTAAAATGCTTTGAACCGGACAACGCACAGGGGTTCAAGATCCAACAAAGCTGACCAAAACCTCAAAATTCTAAGTTCATCGGCTGAGTTAGATGTTCATTTATACTTCTTTAGGGGGTGCTGGAGCATTATTTTTCAGAAGAGCAAGTCACTATATTCAAAACTGTCCTCGTGGCGAGCAGTTAAACTTGACTCTTCGCAGAATGCGCGCTCATCAGTTTGTTTCTCGAGTTTCGAGCCTTCGATAAAAAATGTTTTTATTTTGTGAGTTCGTGCCAGAAACAGATGAGGTGACATATAGGATATTTCTAAAGGTACGCTTAATCGTTGCTTGCTTCCGAATATGCATTTCGAACAAGTATGTAAATGATATTGGGAGTCAAATGTGCACGTCCAGAATTTTTTTTTCCGAGATGATTCAGGAATATACGTAGTGAATTCTTTTTTTGCCTGCGAGTGCGCGTGCCGTGATTTTCCTGTTTGATCGACAAAAAAAAATCAACTTTTTGATTCCTTCAACAAAAACTGCCCCGAGCTGACCCCGTAGAAATAAATGCGCTTTTTCTTCAACCGCGTGGGAGTGTTGACCCGCGGGTTATTTTTTAAATCAGTGACCCAAAAAACCCCTTTGTACTTCTTTTTGTGGGAACAATAGAAAATTTTGGACAATATCCGCCATTTTTAATTTTTAATATCATATTTGAAATCAGTGACCCAAAAACGCGATATAAACACTCGAGAAGACAATAATATTAACTTTTTGAGTTTTAGCCGCGTATTTGGAATCTTG
>WSXT02035425.1:0-28317 GCA_011762715.2 Neuroterus valhalla
CAGCCCCCCCCCCCTTCCCTAGACACGTCATCTAATTTATGGACGACCCCTTATTACTTCACTTTTTTCAGAACAATGTAATTTTATTTGCATGTTTTTACATTGTTAGCACTTTTTGCAGTTAGAAAAATATGGTATTACTACTCCTGAACTCCCTATGGATGAAGCTGTCGTGAGTAGTATCAAAGATTATCTTTTGTGGTATGTATGTGAATTCACTAATCTACTTTCAAACTAAAAAATAAAACGCAATAATTTTAGAATCTATAATTGTAAATGCATCAATTATTATATCACCGTGGGGTCAACATTTATTTTCGTTATATATTTTAAAATGTCTATTTTACACGATCTTAATATTTATGATATCTTCATCACAATGTGCAATGCACTGAGATTCTTACATCACGATATGACTAATTACTTTATTCCAATTTTATGGATAATTTTTACATTTGAAAATAAACGTTCTATCGAATTTCTTCTTAATGTACCCGTACGTTATACACAGTATTTACATTGATAAATAAAAATGCTCTAAAACTACTATTTATGCATTCGTATCATTATTTCAGCCTACTCACATTTTTCTCTGTTGATTTTATTTTTATTACAATGCATAACTTTTTATTTATTTTATCACATTATATTTTTTTTCGCATACAAACTTAAACATATCAATGATTCCCATAATTCACGAAATTAAATCTTTTTAAATGTAAAATTTTTCTTCATTGTCATTCAAATTTACCGCTGAAAAGTCCCCTTCACTTGACATCGTCGTTCCTACAGTCCGCACATAGCGCTTTCATATGGGAATAGATAAAAATTAGTTAATTAAAGGACAGTGCCAAAGCAAAAAGGTATCTTTGATAGTGTATGTAGTGTAACGTTATTGTGGGCTTTTTTCAACATCGCCGACACAAGGGCCACAAGGCGTCTCAGGCGTGTTGTTCAGTTTTGAAATGTTGATGTCATGTTGCGAACGTTAATTAATATTGAGTTTTGGTGATAATCACATAGACAGAAGTGTTTAATAATCAAAATAATTTTTTTTTCGTAGTTTATTTTTATAAATAACATCTTTGAAATATGGAACAATAAGATTTTTGTTAATAATTTCAAACTCTGGACCTCTAGCAGCCGCATTTTGAACTAAAGTTTTGTTTTTCACGATTGGTCATTCTGTTAATTTTGATATTGATAAAAATGATGTTGGTATCATTGAAGTCTCACATGACAGGTAAACGGGTGTCTTCCTCAATGACGGCACCTGTCTAAAAATCGAAGTAGGAATTAGAGTTTTCGTAGATTTTCATTCCCATGAATCGAACTAATTGTTCTAATTAATTTGTTACTACGCGAGTGTTTCTTTATACAAATTAGAAATGAGATATATAATAGGTTCCACCTTTGCGGGCCTCTCCACGGCGACGATACTTATCTTGGGTGTGCATCCTTATTTTACCCAATTTTAAATTTATTCATCAGCAATTCCTTTCTAATTTTTTATTCACAAAATTATTGAAAAACATAATTGTTATTTCGGGCATTACAGTGGATCTTTATGGCTTCAAATCTCGTGACTAGATTTTACCTTATAGAAATGATTTTGTACAGTTTTTGTGATTGTTCCTTCAATTGTGGTTATTTTGTTAAATGGAATATTTTGTTTTTGAATAAAAAATTAGAAACTATTTGTTTGATGAAATGTGGGCTTTAATCTCTTTAGTGGAAACTTTATCAAGAGATGTTAAAATCAATGGATGTGTGTTTGAAGATTTGTCACATGACCAACTTTTTTCTCTTACAGTTCTGTACCATGTGTTTACGGGTAAAGGAGAACGAGTTAGCATAGGATGGTATGTAGCATACACATTTTTTATCCAAGTTTTGATTTTCAGAGTTCATAGTTTAGTCTTGTGTCTTTATTCACTTAGTATTCAATTTCAAGGTTAGAGTCACTGTGTCGGTTGTAATTCTGGTCATGTACTATTTCTAATTAATGGATTGCCGTGAAACTTTATTTGCTCAAAAATAATATACATATTTTTGAAGCAATATTGATTCCATATCCTGAAAATTTCTAAGATTTATTTATTCAAGTTTTTTTTCGGAAAATGTATATTTTAAGGCTCCAAAATTAGATTTGAATGATTCAGTGATTCTGTTCTCAAGGAACTAAAATTTTCATTTAACAAAATTGATCAGCTCTCTCAAATGCGACTCGAATATACTGAATTGATTTAAATTATATTTCGAGCCTTGTTCTCAAGATTATACTCATTTTACCATGTAGTTATTTCCAAGTCTACTAGAGAGCACAACGTTTAGAGTTCAAGAAATTGCAATGTCAGGGACCCAGCGTCGGCTGTACGGGCCTGTACAGCTGGACTTGATCTGTACTGTGCAGACGCGGTTTTTCATCGTTCGCCGATTTCTTGGTGCTTTGTGTTTGTGATTGTGATTAATGCTCGAAATGAGTAGAAAAAGAGCAAATACCGTATTCCCCGATGCTCTGGAGAGTAAAATAGGTCACGTCCAGCAGTACGTGAATATTTTGAATAATTACGAGTGCTCGTCGGATGAGGAGTCCTTGGATCCTACGCCGCAGGATGTAAATAGGCAGGTTGACAGCGAGTTAGAATCGATCCTCGGAAGTACTTATGGGGATTCTTATTCATCAGGTGTAGGTGCTCCCAAACTAGGTAAATATTGATAGCACTGGTCTTCAGTGGTTTTGTTGCCCAAGATATAAGATTGATTTTACATATATTTATGCTCAAAATTCACGAAACTGTCAATGATTTCGTAGGATTTGCTCTCGTTTTCTTCTAAATCTCAATTTTAATTTTACATACCAAAAATCGGAAAATAAGAAACAAAATAACATATATGTTAATAATGTCAGTTTTGTTTTGAAAAATTATGATACATCGAAGTAAATAGAGAAGAAAACGTCGAAAACATGTTATATTTCCACAAAACGCCTTTTATGAACTTTTTTAAAATAATTTTTCAGGGTGAAAATCTCTTTTTAAAGACAAGCAGTAATCTGCAATCATGTGACAATCCCATCGACCCTGATACCTTTCCTCTATCACTTTTAGATCCTGGTGGATCCGCTCTTCCTGTTCCTCACTATGATTTTTCAAGTTATCAGGAAATTCATCCAGATGATTGTGGAGATAGTGTAACTTGATTCTCATATTTGTTCCTAGAGTCCGAAAGTTTGTCAGCATATTTTGTACCATTTCTTCATAATGTCGTGCTTTATGGTTACCTAGGAAATTTTCGACTACCAGCATAAAACTTTTCCAAACTTTGCTTTCCGGAACAGTCATGACTTTAACAAAATCCGTATCTTTCATCAATTACCGTATTTGAGGACCACCAAATATTCCTCCTTCCAACTTTTCCATATTAAGCTACAGAAATTTCCTACAAATGTAATTAAAACAGTCTCCTTCCTTGTCCAAAGCTTTTACAAATTGCTTTATCATCCCTAACTTAATAAGTAATGGTGGAAATATGGTGGAGGCCCAATCATGACTAGGAAAATAAATTTTATTACTAACAAGCCGATAATTGTTCAAAATATAAGATATGTAAAAATCATAAAAACAAGAGCACATCCAGTTCTTTCATGAATATATTTGTAATTTGGGCACTTGAAAACATACAAATTTGCAAAGATATCTAGGGCAAAAAAAAAAAAAAAATTTGTAGGGCTGTGTAGTCTAACCAGATATTTTCCTAGGTTATAATCCTGAGAGTCAACACGTTCTAATTTCTCAGTCAAAATATTTAAGTACAAATGGAAGTCTATGTCTCTATGACGTAATCAAATCTTGACCTTGTACTATATACTTTTTCCGCCTGCTTATTTTCAAAGGAGATAATTTTTTGGGTTGAAAATTTGGGATATTGGAGAAAATATATGAGCCGACTGTTGCCTGGACCCTTGCGTTTCCATTTTTCGTTGATAATCTGTTTTTCATCAATTTTGCATGTGAAACGTTTGTCGTCTGCTCTGACATTGCTCTTTTAGAATTGAAAAATTGATCAAAAACAGATTATCTGTGAGAAATACAAAAACAAAGGGCCAGACAGCTGTCGGAAAATATATTTTCTTCAATCTGCCGAAGTTTCAACACTAAATTTTATTTACTTTGAAAACAAGTAGGCGGAAAAAAATACACTACAAGTTCAAATTATTACGACTTCATAGAGTACTATTTGCGCTTAAGAACTTGCTCTGAGTCAAGATGTTCATCTATAATTGAAGAGGGGCGCTTCCGACTCAATTAAAAAATGAGCTTATACTGGGGACAAGGCACGTGTGATTTTTCACAAGTTCTATTGAAATAGAAGCCTACATTTTTTTTATTTTAGAACTGATTAAAAGGGAGCTGAAATCAAAAGACCCTGTCAATAGTGAGACTTAGATCAACCAATCCTATAAGGACATCCTCGGCGATGATCCCTCAGTACCGAAACGTTTGAACTTCCTCTCCATGAGGTAATTCGAACCAGGCTACAGTTTTGGATTAAAAAAGGCCTTCCTTGAAAAGAGTTTGACGAACTACTCACAAAATATAAAAGGTTCGATTCATTGAAGGCTCCGAAAATGAATCCTGTTATCGAGTCGAAGATGTCAGTTTCTGCAAGAAAAAAAGGACAGTTACAAGAAATACGTTCCGTGCACATACCGATATTTGAACATCTCTTTGACTCCTTTCAGATTTTGTCGGACGTATATTATAAACAGTCAATTGCAAGAGGGGCGATGGTTACACCTGGTTCCAAAAAATCGGTAAAAGAAATGTGGGACACTTCTAAGCCGGACGAATTCCTCTGAACTCGTGGACAAGCTGAAAGAAGCAAGCCAATTGAGAGGCTCACGGCAGATGCTGAAGAGACTTCTGCAAGTGGGACAAAAAATCCAAAAAACAAGAACCGTCGCCCGGGATTCAGGCCTGGGCCTCCCCTCGCATGTTCAGCCTTCCAGTTCAGGCCTCAGTTTCGAGGAAACCAAAAGCTTCCTTTCCCAAAGAAACAGCAGTGTCAGAAAGTCGAAGCATCATAGATCAAGTTTCCCAATGCGAAAAAGAAGTAGCAAATGTAAGTAAAGTTACAGGACGTATAAAATACTTAAATGAAGAATGGCGGAAGCTCACAAGCAGTTCATTCATTTGACAGTGCATGTATGGATCCACCTCATTTAGAAAAGGAGGATCTAAGGACAGCAAGAAATTTAATTTTCCACGATGATTTTTTGGCTTTTGTAGACCTTTTTGATGATTTTCATCTCGTTCCGATTTCTAGATCGTACACTATGTTCTTGAGGTTTGAATTCCTAGGTACACTATACCAATTTATTTGCTTGTCATTCTGTCTTTGTACCAGGCTTTTCATTCTCACAAAGATCATGAAACCGTTCATGGATCTGCTCAGATCTGAGCACTTAACGTCAGTCATTTACCTAGATGACATTCTCTGTATCGAAGACTTCTTCGATAAAAGTTATCAAAACGTGGGAAAAACAATAGCCCTCCTAAAATGCTTGGGATTTCTTGTAGTTTGCGCAAAAGTAATGTTCACTCGTCAAAAACATGCAAATTTTTAGGACTTATGATAAACTCGGAAGAACATTCTCTACAAGTCGCTGAAGAAAAAAGACTAGTATTAGGAAAACTGATCACGCATTTTATAGTGAATCCTACACATACACTTCGGGATTTCTCCCGATTATTGAGGAAATTAGTGGAAGCTTGTCCCGGTGTTGATGACGGTTGGCTTGATGAAAAAATTTAGAGATTCTACACTTGTCAAAAATGATTTTAATTATTTTGTTGAAATCCGAATTCCTCTTGAGCTAATCCCAGATTCGCGCTGGTGGCTTAATAGCATGAAAGCCGTGAAAAGTTCTTTCTAAGATGGACAGTATGGGAAAATAATGTTTACAGATGCTTCAGATTCAGGTTGCGCTACCACCGATAATTTTAACAATTTCTATGGTTTCTGGAATTCCCGTCAGGAGCAATGGCCCATTAATTACAAAGAATTGTTCGTTTAAAAATTGCACTAGAAGGTCTTGCCAATAATGTTCGGAATTTGTCAAATACTGCTCCGCATTGACAATACAACCGCGGTAGTATAAATTAACAAAATGGGAGGAACGCGTTTTCCTAGATGTGTGGCTTCGACTTTACTTACACTGTTAAAAATCTGCGGAGTAAATGGCTAGCGGAGTTGAGAGTACAATTTTTCAGAGTATAAAATCGACTCAGTATCGATTACATTTAACTCCGAATATTTTATTCTAGAGTAAAATAGAATTAGTAAAAGGTTTTAAAGTGCATTCAGAGTGAATATGAATGATTCGCACCACACAGAAACAAAATCTTAAACTATGCTCAGTCCGGAGTTAAAGAGTCGTGGAAAGACTTCTTACGGAGTTTACGTTCGGAGCTGCGTCCGCAGAAAACTTGCAAACACTCTCTTCGGAGTTGTTCGCCATATCATGGCTCAGAATGGTGGGGCTTTTATAGGGTATGCTTCGGAGTTGATTTTAACTCCGCTTTTTTAACAGTGTAAATACATAGAGTTATGATCTTAGTTACGTGGCAACACAAAAAATCTGTTCATCTCGTTCAAAAAACCTTACAACCTAGTTTGTAGCCAAGCCATTAGCAGATGGGTCAAGCAAGTGTTGAGTGTCATTGACACTATAGTGTTTTCTGGCCATTCAACCCGTGACGCCGCAACTTCTGCGGCCCATAAAAGCGGGATTAGCGTAAATATAATTTGAAAAACTGCTGGTTGGACTCTGCAATCGCAAATATTTGTGAACGTTTGTAATAGGCTCATAACATCTAGCGATAACAATCTCGCTGAAGCAGTTATGTCTAGGATTTAAGTTTCATATTTTGATTGGGGATTTAAATTTGCAATGCGAGACCTGATGGCCATCTAGCGAACGAACCAACATGGCTGCCTATGGGATACACATAGCATTGTTTATATGCGTGTTGCACTTAAAGAATGCGATAATAATCAATTTTGTGTCTGATTAATCAGTTAGAAGTACATAAGAAGTTTATTAAGTTAATATAAAATCTTAAAAATATTATTCTCTTGGAACCATAGAAAGGGAAACGATACTCGCAAAGGCAATGTGTGCTGTGTTGTCAATTGTGACTGCAGAAAAAATATCAACACTAATTTGAGATTCTATAAAGTACCAAAATTTGGCAGTGGTACTGTTACAGTGAAATATCTTGTTGGGGAAAGCATTGTTGTTGATAAACGTTCCGAATGGTTAAAACTACTCAAGATTCAAGATACTGATCAACAAATACTAGTTTGCTCTCCGCATTTCGGCGTTGATGATTATGTATTTCCTGGTGTGTTTATATAGTTATTACGTGATAATTAAATAGAATTATTATCATGATCATTAAATAAAATCTATAGTTAATTTACAGATATTTCTACACAAAGAAATTAGGTAAATCCTATCTTCCCCTTTGTAAGTCGTTGCACACACGATTATAAAACGAATTGATTGCTCTTTCACCTTCGATCATGTTTCTGGAAGACGGTATTGCAACAGAATACTCACACAATGTTTTTAGAGAGAGAGTAGCAACATTTTTATCACATTAAAATTATACTTTACTTGAATAAACGTGTTAAGACTAATGCTAATCATATGCATGCCGAATCCCATAGGCAGCCATGTTTGTTTGGATACAGCAGCGCCTCTGCCCGCGGTGGATGTTTTCCTTGCCAATATCAACTATAATATTTTTATAATAAGAATACGAACATTTTTCTGTATTTTCCTCTATAAAAATGTATACTGCGTTTTAGTTCTAACCGATAATTTATGTACATCGTTAAACTTACTTCAATTACGTTAGAATAATTATATTCAAACACGCATTATAAGTGGAAAGACAGGTAAAAAGAAAAACATTGTAACCTTTCCTCCAAACCTCTACATGGTAAAACACCCTTTGTATACAAATTCATTGGAGAATAAAATTTTCTTTTTCACCCACCCATTTCACAGACTGCTCATAAGGTCACTATTTTTCTTCAAGTACATTGCTTACCTCTGAACATTGTAAATCAGATCAATTCCAGGCCCGTACAGCCAACGCTGGGGCCCCTGAGATTGCAATTTTTTGGTCTCCAAACGTTGTGCACTCTAATAAACTTGGAGATAACCACATGCTGAAATAAGTATAATTTCTCCGAACGAGGCTCTCATATGATTTTGATATAATTTCACGCTATAAAGGCGATAATTTGACCGAACAATTCTGTTTAGGTTTTTGGAAGAAACTTCGCCATACATGTGGGCAACTTTGGGAATCGGACTTGCTGTTGCCCTTTCAGTGGTCGGTGCTGCATTGTAAGTATATCCTGGTATCGAGACTAATAAACGATAAGAATATGCATCACATTTTCTAATCTGATTAAATGATTTAATTGCAGGGGTATTCACACAACGGGCGTGTCTATTGTCGGTGGTGGTGTCAAAGCTCCTCGAATCAAGACAAAGAATCTGATCTCTGTAATCTTCTGCGAGGCTGTGGCGATTTACGGTCTAATCACTGCTATAGTTTTATCTGGAATGCTTGAGGAATTTAAGGATGAAGTAGTGATGAATGACCAGAGTGTAAAAAACCAAAATTGGTTGGCTGGCTACCTTATGTTTGGCGCAGGTATCTCTGTGGGTTTCGTAAATCTTTTCTGTGGCATCGCCGTCGGCATTGTGGGTTCAGGAGCTGCTCTTTCTGATGCCGCTAATTCCGCTCTTTTCGTCAAGATACTCATCGTCGAAATCTTTGGCTCTGCTATCGGTCTTTTTGGATTGATTGTTGGAATTTATATGGTAAGATGAAAGAGAAGAGGTTAAAAGCCAGGGTGGCGACTTGACCGGGAAACCGAGAATTTATTTTGGAAACCGGGAACTTACTTGACTGAACCTATATGAAAAATTCTACCGAAAACATACCAGAAATTACTGCTTTCTTTTTATTTTTTTCCATTATAAGAAAAATGTTTGGCAAATTTGTTGCTCCATGAGATTTTTTTAGCTGACTCAAATTTGGTAATTAACATTGACATTGCGAATTCATCCTTTTTTAGTTAAAAAATCAACTACTTGTTTTCAATTTGAACTTGTTTGTTGAAAATCAAAAATTGATTCATCAAAGGCTGATTTTTGAATTCGAAAATTGAACTATTTCTCTGAGAAATTATGTACTTTGAGGAGAATTTGCCTTTCTTGTAGAAAATTCATCTTCTCTTTTTGCTTGAAATACATCTATTCCTGTTGAACATCCATCATTATACCTGAAAATTCATCAGTTTGGTCGAAAATTCATTTCTTCAACTGAAAATTTAACTATTTCATTTCTAATTGAAAATTGATCTTTTCTAGTTCAAAATTCGAAAATGAGGTGAAAGTTTATAGGTTTGAATTGAAAATTCAATTATTTCGTTAAAACTTCACACATTTTGTTCTTTTTTATCGTTAACAATGCAAGTTATAAATTTAACCATTTTTCATTTTAATCGACGAAAATATCACTTTTCTTGAATGTCATTTTTTTGAAAATTTTCACTTTTTTGTTTGAAAATGTCTATTTTTATAGTTCAAATCGCAACCATTTTGTTTATTTTTTTTTCGCATGAAAATTAATTTTTTGTCAAGAATCGAACTATTCTAGTTAATTGTTGATCATTTCAGGTAAAAATTCGTCTTTATGGTTTAAAATTTAACTACTTCAGTTTAGCATCTACAAATTCATTTGATTCTTCAACATTTTGTGTAAAAGTGAAATAATTTGTTTGAAAGTTAGTTTTTTTCGTTTTTTGAAAGTTAGTTTTTTTTTATAAGTAATTGTTTTAACTGAAAATTCCATAGTTTTAGTTAAAAATTCATTTGTTTAGTCAAGCATCCCTTTTTCAATAAAAAATTTGATTATTCACATTTTCGTTCAATAATCTTTTCCAGTAAAAGTTAATTTATCTGAAAACTCAAATCTTTCAGTTAAACATTCTTCTTTTTAGTATAAAACACTTATGCTTGGTTTTTTAAACTAAAAATAGTACTGTTTCATTTTTTGTGGAAAATAATTAGGTTTTGGGTTCGAAATTCGACTATGTTGTTGAAACTATTTTGTCTTAAAAAATTATTCTTTCTATCCGAAAATTAATCTTCTCGATTGAATATTCACCTCCATGGTTGAAAATTGAAGTGCTCCAGTTAAAAATTTATCTTTTTATTCAAAACTTCATCTTCTTCATTAAAAAATGAACTGTTTGTTTGGAAATCCGTTTTTTTTGTTATCGTAAATTGATTTTTTTGATTGAAAGTTTGACTGTTCCAATTTATAAAAAAAGAATTTTTTTGCTGTTGAAAATTTGAGTATTCTTTCCAAAATTTATTTATTTTGCATTGTTTGATCTGTTGTGTTAAAAGATGTTTAGAGTGAACATCATGAATAAAAAAGAAGGTTGGGGTTTTGCGACAAATCGAAATATGTTACCTCTTGTTAACCGGGAAAATTGAAAAACTTGACCGGGAAGAATCGGGAAATGACAAGAAATTTGAAATCGTCCGCCGGATCGCCACCCTGGAAGCCATACTAATAAAATATGAATAAAACATTATTTGAATTGATTGTTTTGCTTTCTTTTACAGACTTCCAAAGTAAAAATGGGAAACAAACTCAGCTAGATTGTTTCCCTCATTCCAGTTTCACGCGCAACAATGTCATAGTATTATCGTGTCCAACTGTCCATCTTGTCCCGATTGACGTAAAGAAGTTTGTCATTATTTCAATGGTTTAATCTGATATTTTTGACCACATTGAGCGTTAATGTAGTGTACAAAAGCTCGTATGCTAGGCGATGAATGTCATATATTCCTAGACAAGATTTAGAGCCTAGATTCTAAGATTAAAACGACGACCCATATCATCAGTAAATATATAAAAGTCGAGGAAAAAGAATGGCATTTACTGAATAGTATTCCAGCACCGATATCGAATTCATTGCTTCCAAATGAATATCTTCGCAATTACGTGTAATACTCTAAGAAAAATCCTTAGATATTCCCGGCATTGGTCTGTAATGTAACGAATTGTATTTTTTTTTTTTCGTCAACGACCAAGTAGGTCGTAGTTCGTAAATGTTGAAATATTTAGCATTACTTACAGAGTCTCATCGTTTTTTCTTTGTTATATTGTACATATTAATCACATTGCTGTATTAAAGTTCTCTATGGCATTCTCCGTTTGGAGAATCGCAAATAAAATGTGTAAATGAATTGTCTTCATTCTATCGATAAATTAAATGTCTGTTCCAGAAGTAATTTGAAAAACGATATAATTTCGAGGTAAGGATTGAAATGAATCGAGGATTTTCGTAGTCAACCATTCTCCGTAAATATTTATTCCAAATTTATTGTATAATAACTATAAATATAGCCGCATATAAAAAGTATAACAAAAATATACACTCGACTAAAGGCATCGAATCCCACTGTGAAAAAATACTCTGCAGGTACAATATCATAGCAATGCTAAAGTTTGTCTCCAAATTTACAAAAATGGCAGATTAACAATGATTAAAGTAGTAGATCAATATGATCAAATTGTGACTTTTTATGGTGACACCATCACTTTATGAATATCTTCAAAAGCAGTCTGAAGATTTTTTACGTAATCAGTTGCACCGCGATGCTTTGAATAACTCGTCACGACAGCACCAAGTCTCTTGTCTTGAATCATGTATCTAGAATGAATTTAATTATTCAAACAAAATTTAACATTAAAATATTTCAAATTGGGATATTCTGTTGAATAAAATAATTACGCGATTCCGAATCCTTCGGGAACTACTGGTCCAAATCCACCAGCAATCACAATCGGAGCAGATAAGGTTGATGTAGACAAGATATTACGATTGATGGAAGTGTAGGCTGGATCCTCGAAAATCTGGGTTTTTGTTCCAAACTTTTCTTGCATTTTTTTCAGAGCGAAAAGATGTCTGTCGAAACCCTGACCTGCAATTGTTGTTGTAAAAATTGAAACATTAGATATTAGTAACGTCAATATAATACACACATACATGATACTTAATACATAATACTTAATGAATTCTAATCTTATTTCATTTTTAATTCAGATTCAACAATTTCTAATGCCCCATTTTTTTAGAATGATGCCTGGAAAAATAGTGTGTACCCATAGCAGCATTTTTTACGAGTTCAGTGTGCGCTTTACTGCAATCGACAATCATCTTTTTCAACTCAGCTGTGGAAATTCCAGAATTTTTGTTAACCATTGCGGAGCAAACAGCCTTCGTATATTCTGTACAAGGTCTGATTGTTTCTGTCCTTCCATGTTTGAAAGCAGAGGTACTGCAAGATTCGTATGTTGCTACAGAACGCCCTTCCTGTTTGTACAAAGCAAGTTGGAAAGCCAACTGCATTACGGCGTCAGGACTAACTTTTAATTTTTTACACTCCTCTTTGCCAAATCCTTCGTAGATCATGTGGGCAATACTCAATGAATCTATCCATTTGTTGTACTTTTCCCGTTCGGTCTGAATTATTTCCTTCATTTTCCCATCCAAATTAAATTCTAGAGATTCTACTTGTGGATTTACGTTAGAAATTAGCACCCTGTCTTCTGGACGAAACCATGGATTCTTTGTCATATCAGCTTTCACGTCCTGAAAAAGTACAAAATGCCACGTGAATACCTTCAAGGTAGCGATTCGACGGACGATTTCAAATTCCCGGTCAAGTTTTTCAATTTTCCCGGCAAACTAGAAATAACATATTTAGATTTGCGTAAAACGCTAACATTTATTTTTATTCAAATCTAAAAATCCTTTAACACAACAGATCAAACATTGCAAAATAAATCAATTCTAAAAAGAATATACTCTAATTGTCAACAACATAAGATAATTTTTCTACAAAAATTGGAACAGTTAAACTTACAATTGAAAAAATTAATTTACGATAAAAAAAAAAACAACAGACTTCCAACAAAATAGTTCATTTTTCAACAAATGTGATGAATTTTCGAATAACATTATGAATCTTCAACCAGAACAGTCGAATTTAAAAACAAGAAGATGCATTTTTAACTAAAAAGATCAATATTTAACTGGAGCTCTTCAATTGCCAACAATGAAGGTGAACATTCAAACAAGAAGACTAATTTCCATATGGAAAGAATCACTTTCTAAGAAAAAATATAATGCTCCAAAAAAATGGTAAAATTTCAGAGACAAAAAATGATAAAATTTCAGAGACGAAAAATGATCATTTTCAACCAAAAATTGAACAGTAACATTTTTAGATCAAGTAACCAATTTTTAAACAAGCATAAGTGTTTTATACCTAAAATAAGAATCTTTAACTGAAGGAGTTGCATTTTCGAACAGATAAATTAACCTTTACTGAAAAGAAAAGTCGTCAACGAAAATTTTACTACTCAAATTTTCTATTGAAAAAAACGGATGCTTAACTAAACAAATAGATTTTTAACTGAAACTGTGAAATTTTCAATTGAAATAAGTTAAATTTTTTGTTGAAAGAAATTCCTTATAACAAAGAAAAACTAACTTTCGAACAAATTATTACATTTTTACACAAAATGATGAAGAATCAAATGAAATTGTAATGTTCAACTGAAGTAGTTGCATTTCAAACCATTAAGACGAATGTTTATCTGCAATGATAAACATTTAACTAGAATAGTTCAATTTTTGACAAAAAATAAAATTTTTCAACATAATGATTGAAATTTGAACAACAAAAATAGAATAGTGGAATTTTTTACTTAAAAAATTAATTTTAATCCAAACATAAGAGTTTTTGACTAGATGCATGTTCGGCTAGAATGAAAAATGTTTGACTGCATAAGTTAAATTTTTAACCGTAAAGAATAATTTCTGAATAGACACAATCATTTTCTAAGGAAAAAGATAATGTTGCAACAAAATAGTCGGATTTAAAAGTAAAAAAAATAATTATTTTCAACCGAAAATGGAACAGTAACATTTTTGGTTAAAAAAAAAAAAACAATTTCTAACCAAGCATAGGTCTTTTATACTAAATAAAAGAAACTTTAACTGAAGGAGTTGAGTTTTCAAACAGATGAAGAACTTTTACTGAAAAAAATTATTAAACGAGAATTTGATTACTCATATTTTAAATTGAGAAAAAATGAATGTTTGACTAAAAAAAAATTTTTTAAAGGAACTCTGGAATTTCCAATTGGGATAAGTTAAATTTTCAGTTAAAAATAATTACTTATAACAAAAAAAAACTAACTGTCAAACAAATTATTACATTTATACACAAAGGATGAAGATTCAAATGAAACTGTAAATGTTCAACTGAAATATTTGAATTTTAAACCGGAAAGACGAATGTTTAACTGAAACATTCTGAATATTCTAACTGAACATTCAACTAGAATAGTTCCATTTTCTTAAAATTCATTTTCAACCAAAAAATACAATTTTTCAACAGAATGGTTGAAATTCGAACCATAAAAATAGAAATATTATATATTTTTAATATTAAGTGTCACTATTTCAATATTTTTAATATTAATCTTTCTTCTTCGGACTACTACTTCTACTCTAAAGACAGCTTGAAGTACTCTTTTTATTTGAAATTAGGAAGAGGGAACTTTAAAATTGTAACAAATTTTGAATTGGAGGAACGATTTTTGAAAATTCCTGTCTATAAATATTTTCTGAAATTCCCTGTCCCAAGTCACATAAATGAGAAAAAGCAAATTAAGCGTGATAAATACATTTTTTTGAAAAAATGAAGGCAATTGTTCCTTCTGTAGGTTCGAGCTATCATCAATTCGATTATCAAATATGTGTCGAAACAAATCTGCAAAACGTTTTGTCATGAAGGAAAAAAAAATGAAAATTCTTCCTCTCATGATGTATAGATATATTAAAATATTTTGAGAATCAGATTAAAGGAACGTTAAATTCTTCGAATTAAATGGCAAGATCTCTTTTTGATTCATAAAAAGAAAGCGGTCATTTCTCTTCTTCTTTTTGGTAGATTTTTTAATAGTCTATGTTGAGTCAAGCGAATTCCCGGTTTTTAATTAAATTCACGGTGATTTCCCGGTTTTTTCCCGGTCAATAAAATTCCCGGTTTCCCGGTCAAGTCGCCACCCTGACCTTCTATAAAAAAAAGCAATCAAGAAAATAACCTACCTGGAAATATCGCAAAATAGCGACTCCATCGCCCCAAGAATGTTCGAAGTTGAGTCCAGCAAATCCATCTTTGGTGATGATCAGAGAAAAGGATTTGTCAAACCACCTGTTTGTACCATCTCCATGAAGAAAATGCCTGACCAATTTTCGGTAATTTTCGCCATCTGTTTCGTCACCAATTGACTCGTCATCCAGAACTAGGACAAAAGCAGCGGAATCAATTTTCTTTAGAATCTCCTCGTTCCCTATTTCCCCAAGATGTATCCTTGCTTCTGCCCACCGGTTTCTTTCCGCCCCAGTCAAAATTCCAACTGGGCTTGCAGATTCCGATTTCTTGCTTTGAAGGATAAAGTTTAGATTGGCTGCTACTTTCTTTGGAGAGATTATTGTTCCGTCTGGGTTTAGAATGTCGAAAGCATAAAAATGGCCACCTCGCATGACAACCATGTGACGAGCGGACTTGTCTAGACTGATTCTATCTTTTCCCTGTTCTGGGATTCTTGTAGAGTTAAAAAGATTTTCATACTGGGACATGTCAAGTGGGTAAGCCTTGAGAGCAAAAGCTCCGTACCAGGCAGCCCAGGAAGGCAACATTCCAGTAAAGGTTCTGAAGAATTCAGTGTTTGACTTTTTAGGATTCAAATGAAAGACTTCTGGTTCCAAAATCCCTGCCCGGAGTGATTTCATGAATCTGATAGAGGAAACAACAAGATTTGTGGCTTTGACTAGCTGATCATTGTAACGATCATCAGTTTCCTGACTGTATACTATCATAGGATTATAATTAATTGGCAAAGGCTGCCGATCTCTAAGGTACATGTCGAACCAATACTCGCTAATGTAGCTAGTATGTCGATTTTTCTTATCGATGTTTAACAACTCTTTGTGGAGCATTGGTCCCTCACTTTCTAAAAATTTATCTACGGAAGACTTAGTAAATGAAAATTGTTCTTCGTTCAGCAAAGGCTTTTGTGCGTCCAAGTACTTTCGGCAGGAGTCTTCCAACTTTGGAATAGGAAGTCGAGGCAACGATGCCTGGAAATGCATCGTAGGAACCTTACTTTTCTGAATGTACTCATAATCTTGGGCATTTTGGGGGCTCTTATTAGTCGACTGCTCCCTGGAAAAAAATATATATAAATTATACATTGGGTTTTTGAATGACACTTGACTTGCTGATTTTCGCTTACGAATCAGCGCACACTCTATTCTTGCATTCTTCATGCGATTTTGATTCTGAATGACCGAAAGTAGGCACCTGGTTTGCTGTAGAATAAATAACAACGTGAATCTGTTTTGGACCTGGAACAAGAATAATTTCAGAGAATTTTAGTTTAATATTCAATTATGAATACAATTAGAGGGTATTGTGGTACAAGTACCAACGCGCCTTAATAAGAGATTTAAAAAAAGTTAAATACAACTTGAGCAAATAATTGGGTTAAGAGAAACTAATGTCATGAATATAATTTTAGGTGGTTGGTATTTCCAGTTTGGAAAAAGCGAGCGAAGAGGAAAGAGCACGATTAGTCGATAGTTCTAGTGATCTGAAAAAGCGAGTTGTCGCGTGAGACGTGAGCAGGGTGGCGATTTGGCGGACGATTTCAAATTCCCGGTTCTTCACGGTCAAGTTTTTTAATTTTCCCGGTCAACTAGAAGTAAGATATTTATATTTGTCGCAAATCGCAAACATTTATTTTTATTCATGACGTTCTTTCTAAACATCATTTAACACAACAGATCAAACATTGCAAAATAAATCACTTTTAAAAAGAATACTCAAATTTCCAACAAAAAAAATCAATTTTTTTCAAAGATTGGAACAGTTAGACTTAAAATTAAAAACAGTTAATTTAAAAACAAAAAAAAAACGGATTTCCAACAAAATAGTTCATTTTTCGCACAATGTGATGAATTTTCAAATAACATTATGCATATATAACCAGAACAGGTAAATTCCAAACCAAGAAGAAGAATTTTTAACTGAAAAGATAAATATTTAACTCGAGCACTTCAATATCCAACCATGAAGGTGAATATTCAAACAAGAAGATTAATTTTTAAACAGAAAGAATAATTTTCTAAGAACAAATACAATTGTTCAACAAAATAGTCGAATTTCGAACTCAGGAAATAATCATTTTCACCCAAAAATGGAACAGTAACATTTTTAGTTCAATTAAACCAATTTCAGACCAAGCATAAGAGTTTTCTACTAAAACAACTGAAGGAGTCAACTGAAGGAGTTGAATTTTCCAAAAGAGATAAATTAACTTTTACCGAAAAAGATCAATTGTCAACAAAGATTTGGATACTCAAATTCAAAAATGGAAAAATTGATGTTTAGCAAACAAATGAATTTATAACTACAACTATGGAATTTTTAATTGGATAAAGTAAAACTAACTTTCAAACAAAAAAAACGGTCAACAAACAAAAAAAAACTTTCAAACAAATTATTACATTTTTACACAGAATGATGAAGAATCAAATGAACATTTAACTAGAATAGTTCGATTTTCGACAAAAAATTAGTTTTCAACTAAAAAATACCATTTTTCAACAAAATGGTTGAAATTGGAACTAGAAAAAAAAAATTTTCAAACAAAAATGGAATAGTGACATTTTTGTCTCAAAAAATTAATTTTAAACCAAACATAAGAGTTTTGAACTAGATGAATGTTCGAATAGAATGAAAAATGTTTAAATGTATAACTTGAATTCTTTACCGTAAAGAAGATTATTAGCTTCCGAAGAAAAAGATCATTTTCCACCAAAAAAATCAATTTTTCAACAAAATATGTGAAGTTTCAACGAAATAATTGCATTTTTAAATTAAGAAGAAAAATTGTTGCCGAATTGTCTAATTATGAACTCGAAAACTAAAAACTCGGAACTAAAAATGAAACAGTTGAATTTTCAGTTAAAGGAATTGATTTTCTACAAAACTGATGAACTTTCAGGTATAATGATGAATCTTCACCGGGAAGAATAAATATATTTTAAGAAAAAAAGATGAGTTTTTAGCCATAAAGATAATTTTTTTACGAAAATGTCAACCTTCCCATGAAGTACATATATTTTTGAAGAAATATTTTAATTTTACAATTCAAAAATCGTCTCTTTTTCATTCATAAAAATAAAGCGGTCATTCGTCGTTTTTTTTTTTGTAGAATTTTGAATAGTCTAGGTTGAGTCACGTAAATTCTCGGTCATTTCCCGGTTTTCCGGTCAAGTCGCCACCCTGTGTGAGTCTTAGTCGGTTTGAACATAAATGTGGGGCCAGTCGTGGCGGCAAATTGCGAATATACAAGCTGGGAAGGTGACTTGGGATTGTCGTCGTTATAAATTCAGTAAAATTGTGATTCACATTAAAGTTACTTTAGATAACAATCGAGGATCATAATTATCAATTATTAGTATTATCAAAAATAATAATACCAATGTGCCTTAAATTGCTATTCAAATATGTGTGGAATCACATCTGAAGATATGTAATAACTTATCAATTGGATTCCAAAACACGAGTTCATAATTAAAAGCAAGTTTCAAACTCAATTTCAATTGAAGGCGCTTCAAAGAAACGTCGTCTGCTTCATCACATTTTCTTTACTATTGAAGAACCATACATTAAAATACAGGATTTTAATTGGAGCGTTATTTGCATTATTCCGATGACTTTGTGTAAATTAGCTAATTTATTTAAAAAAAAGCGAACATCCGCTGCAATTTTGTCAGGAGATACGTATAACATCAACAAATTTGAAGAAAAGTTCAAATAAAACTTGAAGACCTTTTCAAGAACGAGAACTATTCGTCTTATCGAAAAATATTAATTTGTTGATTCTTTCAAGGTGAACAAATTTGTTACTTTTAGTTTTATTCGTATCTCCCATAGTTTTGCTGAAGAATGAAATTTTCCATTTTTTGTAACATTTTTCACGATTTAAACAGAAACTATGTATCTTAGGAAAAAAGTGGTCTCAAAAAAATTTTTAGATCTTTTCAAAATGAATAATTTTGGTCCTCAACATTTTTTTGCTCCTCGAATAGTTTGAGCGGAAATGCGCATTTTTGAATTTTCAAAAGCTATTCCGATGGATAAAACCAGAACCATTGGCATTATCGTAAAAATCGTTTTTTCTGACTCAAGAGGGTCTCAAAACGTGGAGATTTCATTAAATACGCGAAAGTCAATTTTCGCATAAAACTTGTGAGTAAACTTAAGAAACAATAATTATTCGAGCGACCTTTTGCAATATAATTACTAAGAATCAAAATAAAAAATGTATTGCAAGAAAAATAAAAAACACATGCGAAGCGAAAAATATAATAATTATTATAATAATAATTATTTAAAAAATAAAAGGGATTCAAAGACCTACCCTTGAGCGATTAGAATGTATGGCTTTCCTCATGGCAAAATGGGACATTATTAAAACACAGTACTGTTTCCTTAATATTAAGCCCAGTTTTCACTTATACTGAGTTGTACTGATGACTGCTGATAAGTGATGACGAGGAAATAATTTTCTGGATTAGCCAGGAGGCCAGGATTAGCAATCTTTGCCAGGGCCCACGAAATCTCAAGAAGTAAACAAAGATTGTCGATTTCAACTTTTTTCGTGAATTCCCCTTCAGGCACCTTCAGGGCTCCAAAACCTCAAAAGGATATACAGCGCCACTCATAAGGTTAGACATTCCAAAACACCAAGACTCTATTCTGAACGACACAAAACCGTGACGTATCTGGCGTTTGCAATCGTTTGCAATAGGTCATGTTTAACTATAAAGTTTACAGAATTCTTAGGTCTTCCCGTGAATAGAAAATAGTGAATCTAGTATATAAACTTTTGTAAAACCTAGAACTGGCATCTGCTGTAAAATCTTGGAAAGTGAACATTGCTGTCTCAAGTTGAATTTTAAGGGAGCATCCTCCAGTCATTTCGAGGTTAGCTTCCGAGTCTCTCTCATCCAGGGTGTTTCTGACACGAAAAATGAAGAAAAAGCAGCGTTTCAAGTCGTGAATTGAGACCGTTGAAATCTTATTTTGAAAATTCGTCAGACTTTCCGTTCATAAAGGACCAAAAGTAGATATTGAACTTGAGGTTTTGAGGTTTAGGTTGTATGACAGTGTTGTCCTTGAAAATAACCAATTTTGACAGAAACCGGTCCGTTTTCGTTTAGGCTCCATGGTTTTATTTCATTTTCCAAGCTGGCGGACAAAAAAATATGTAAGTTTTTTTGTCATCAAATAAGTCTATGTGCGTAGAACGATATACATGTCCGAAGATTAATCCTGCTCTTGTCTGTCGAGTTTTGAATTGAAGGATTCGAGTAGACCCATGCAGGATTAATATTCACTACTGTGTTCGTCGGTAAACATTTACAGGGCTGATCGAGATTACGATATAGGTCCAGCCGCCGATATTCTCGTGAATGATTTTGACGACGAGCGAACTTTAGACGAGGAAGAAGCCTTGGAAGGCAACGAAGACTCTCACAACGAGTTGTCAAATTTACAAAAGGTATTTTACCACCATTTAATGTTGAAAATATTGTTCAAAACTTGTTCTGTAATGATTACAAAAAGCTTAATGGACTCTCCTCTTGTAACTTTAACTTTTTATTCCTTATTACTTTTTTTTTGTCCTATTGGTTAAATTGCACAATAGCTGGTACTCTTTTTTTCATCAGTTAATAAAAAGTTTTTTTTTTAGAGAGAACCTGGGAAAAGGTGTTCGAAAAGTCACAAAAGAGTAATTGTTCACTTCTCGAACCCCCTTTCCCAGGTTCTCTCTAAAACAACACTTTTTAATAACTAAGGAAAACAAGGGCACCAGCTATTCTGCAATCTAACCGTCCTATTAAACAAAAGTTGTTTTAGCAAAATATTATTCCTAAATTTGAGGTATAAATCAATTTTATTATGAGATTTTAATATATTTAATAAGTTGAAAATACATAATGATGTAACGTTCTTGTTTTATACTCTGAGAGTTTTTTTAAATCACTAGCTTATTCGACTGTTTTTTTTTCATAATCTGTTCGTATTATACTTTTCAGTAAATTTAGGTTGCGAATAGTTCTGTGAGAAATGTCCAAAAATAAAAAAGTTCAAGGTGGACAAGAAGACAGACCCCCCTCATGATCAGCCTCGGCCTGAATAGATTGAATTATTGTTATGCCCTAATTACGGAAATTGTCATTAAAATTCCCACAAATATAATTTTAGAGATCGAAACTTGGAAAAAATACTCTTTGTTTAATGATTTTTTTTCTTTTAACAGAATGATATTCAATATATACAGCAACAAAGAACCACGTGTCATCTATTTTGGAAATACGTCACCTGTTGACATTTTTTCAGCTGAGAAACTCGAATTTATTTCAATATTGCTATTCACAATGCTTATTCACTTATTCAATCAGGACTTCAAGTGGGGAGTTTTACAGCCCTAAACACTTACTCATTGCTTAGGACTAATTATTGTAAAATTATTATTCAGAACGTTTACAATTTTGAAAATATACCATTTTCTTTTTTTTTCTAGGCCGTATAGCGAGTCGCTTTTTCATTTTTTTGTCATCCTCCTGTTCAGAATATTGTTTAAATTGGAAGGATTTTCAATTCAATATTTTCAATTTAAAACATACACAAAATTGTAAGACATAAAATTTTAATTTCTCAAACGTTATTATTATTCATATTATGAATTGAGGCCTCATAGTTGGAGATTTTTTTTCATAAAATACAAAATAAAAGAATTTTTTCTCGAAACATGATGAATTAGATCAGCTCAAATCTATAGTGTTTGAAATCTAAAATAGTTGTTTCAGCCCTTTTATAGGTTCATGACATTTTTTCAAATTCAATCGTTCAAAATTCGAGTGGAAAAAATTGGATGTTTCGAATTGTAAAGCTTAGGAAAGTTCGAAAACTTTGTCAGTTTGATATTAAACGTCATGAGTGTGTGTACAATATCCAACTGAAAACCTCTTATACTCTATCGTGTGGCAATTCATAAATCTTAACACGTAAACAGAGTTTTCAGTGTGCCAGTGCTGGATGTACAGTCTGGATTTTTTGTTTGTTTGAAGACTTCGAAATGAAAATTGTTTAGTTTTCATGGCGAAGTCTCTAATTTTTTATTTCCAAATTTAAACGTTTCAAACTTCAAAACATGTAGAGTTATTCCGCTATGGGTTTGTAAATATAAATATTCTTGTTGAAAAAGTTACTGCGAATGATAAATTTAGTCTTGAGAACTTTTTATTATTTATTATTTTCATTATACCATTAAGCCAAATCCCTTTCAGGGTAAGCGTAACCCGTTCGTTTCTAAAAACCTTGCTGTACAACTGTGGATCAAGAGATTTCTTTGGAAAGTTTGAATAGTGGGTGAGAAGGAGAGGGGAGAAGGGATAAATTTTAGATTAATCTGGGAGTCATCGCTCTTCGTTCTAATATCACGCTCGTCCCACAACACAGCTCCGAAACGGGTTTGTTAATCAATGACTAGCAATCACCACGGGTGAAGAGTTTCGCAAAGGCATTATAATAATCAACTAAAAGAATCTTTTAACGTGAGTCTGTTAGTATCCAAAATCTTCCGTTTCAAGCGTCACTCTGCTTCAAATAAACAATTTTCCTCCGCCTTCTTTATCCTTGCATACCTCTTTCGCATCCCTCGCATTCATACATCTTTCAACGCAAGCTCTACTTTCTATTCATTTTCTCTTCACACATGTTCAAGCCATTCCGTCTTCAGTCTATTTCTCTGTAAAGTGGCATTCACCTTAATACACTTGTTTCGTTATTCATCCTTCATTCACTCCTGTCAAACAATGTTTCTATTACTCCACATTCTTTGAGAATCCACTCGAGCTTCAATTCAAAAATTTGAGTGATCGGGAACATTTTTCTGAAACCTGAAAAATGAGTTGTAATTTTTTATGAGTCTTAAATTTACTGCAAATTTTAGGAATATCGTTTTGAAACCATGTAGTTTTCCATCGATTTACAGGGTGGCGACCTGACCAGGAAACCGGGAATTCAAATTTAAAAAACCGGGGATTTTTCATACCTAATCTAGACTATTAAAAGTTATATTTAAAAAATTTTAGAATCGAATTGATGGTAGCCCAAACATGCAGAAAAATTATTATCTAAATTTGAAAAAAAAAATGTTTTTATCATCTGTTATTTGCTTTTTCTCATTTATCTGAATTGGGACAAAGAATTTCAGAAAATTATTATAGTTTTTATTCAAACTAATTATAATTCGGATTTAGAAGAGATGAATTTAAAAAATGGTTCCTCCATTTCAAAATTCGTCACAATTTTCTCTCTTCTTAATTTTAAATAAGGAAAGTACTTCAAGCAGTCTTTTGAGTAAAAGTAGTATTCTGGAGAAGAAATATTTCTGAATTATAATAGAAAATTCGTTCACGTTTTACATTGAAAATTCATGCTTTTAAGTTAAAAAATCAACTACTGGTTTTCAATTCAAACTTGTTTGTTGAAAATCAAATTCTTTTGTTTAAGTTGCATTATTTCGATTCAAAATTACCTCTGGTTGACATTGTAACTACTTTGTTAAAAATTATTTCATATTTTTTTTGTGAAATTTCAAGTATTTAGTTAAACATTGATTTTTTCAATTTGAAAATCAAACTATTTTCTTGAGAATTCATGTGCTTCGTGGAAAATTTGCCTTTTTTGTAGAAAATTATTTTTTATGGTCGAAAATTCATCTTTTTGCTCAAAATACATCTATTCATTTGAAGATTTATCATCATTATGCCCGAAAATTCATCAGTTTGGTTGAACATCAATTTCTTCAACTGAAAACTTAACTGTTTCATTTTTAGTGGAAAATTGATCTTCTCTAGTCCAAAATTCGACAATTTGGTGAAAAATTGTCTTTTGTAATTGAAAATTCAATTATTTCGTTGAAACTTCACATATTTTGTTGAAAGGCCAATTTTTTGTAGAAAATTATCTTTTCTTTCGGAAGTTAATATTCTTCCTCAGAAACTTTTCTTCACGGTTAACAATTCAAGTTATACAGTTGAACATTTTTAATTTTAGTCGAACATTAATCCAGTTAAAAACTCGTATGTTTGGTTTGGAATTAATTTTTTGAGTCAAAAAAGTCATTATTCCATTTTTGTTTGAAAATGTTTATTTCTCTGGTTAAAATTTCAACCATTCTGTTGAAAAATTTTATTTTTCAGTTAAAAATTAATTTTTTGTCAATAATTGAACTATTCTAGTTAAATGTTCATCATTTCAGTTAAAAATTAGTCTTTCTGGTTCAAAATTCAACTGCTTCAGTTAAATATTTACAATTTCATTTGATTCTTCATTATTTTGTGTGGAAATGTAATAATCAAAATTGATTTGATTCGCATTGTTTGATCTGTTGTGTTAAAGGATGTTTAGAATGAACGTCATGAATAAAAATACATGTTTGCGTTTTGCGACAAATATAAATATGTTACTTCCATTTGACTGGGAAAATTGAGAAACTTGATCATGAAGAACCGGGAATTTGAAATCGTCCGCCGAATCGCCACCCTGATATACTATGGGATAAGTGCAGCTACTCGCATGTTTATTTTACTTGAACGAAATTTGTTCGGTGAATAATTGGTCATCTTTTTCGGAAGAAAAATCCACCTGTTCACCTTTTTAAATGTAGTACTGTGATAACTGTATGGTTAGAAAAGGACACAGTGGGAAGGGGTGGGGTCTACTATGAATGAAATAGTGCTGCATTTGTCTTTCCACATTTATTTGTTTGAAACGTACTTTTTCCAAGTTTTGACTTTTGAACTTGACTGTCTATCATAATAAATCGATATATAAAGTTTTTAAATAATATTCGAGGTATGAGTTTTCATGAACTTAACACGAAACTTGGTCAATAATTAACCGAGATGTCCAGTTTAACTAAAAAAAATTGGTTTGGTATTAGTGTTAGGTAACTGGACAAAAACCCTCTCCCCCATTTGTTTTTATTTCAAAAACTCAAAAATTGTCCTCATATCCCAACAATTAATTCAAATATCCGTCCAATTCCAGGAAGGTGACATGCCGCTTAAAGATTTGCTTGCAATGTACGGTTTGCGAGATTCCTCTATGGAAAACTCAAACAGTTCCGACCGGATGGTCCTCCTGCCAACGGGTGATGCAGAATTAAAGGACAAAATGGATGAAGACGAGGAAGAAGATGAGGAAGAGGATGAGGAAGAAGACGAAGAGGACGACGATGAACCCTCAAACAACGAACCAGATCTAAAACAATTCTACACAGAAATGGTGAAAAAGGAGGAGATGAAAGAAAGCAACGCAGCTCGAGCAGCGAGTGGTGGAAATAATAATAAAGGAACTGAAAATTCTTGTGTGATCAGCGTTGGTTGTGGCAACGAGTCGAACATCACGGGAAGAGGAAATGCGAGAAATGATAACAATGGTGTTTCTGGAGGCAATAGAGGTGGTGAAAACGAGGCAGGAAATGGAGCAGAAGGTAATGATGGAATGGAAACTGGGGGTGGAAATAGTGGAGGAGGTGGAAATGGAAGTAACGGGGGCAGTGGAGGAAGTGGTTGTGGATCTTCGAGACTTCTTCGAAGTGTGTCGAGACCTCAGAGTGAAGAAGAAGAAGACGATTGTGATTACAGTCCTGACGAGGAAGAATGGAAGAAAACGATCATGGTTTGTATCTTGAACAATAATTCTTCTTCGGGATTATAGTTGGCACTCCGATTCTTGATGATAAAGTAACTATTCTCAAGTAATAAATTCTTTTGATTTTATATCCAGGTCGGGAGTGATTACCAGGCGGCGATACCGGAAGGTCTTTGTAAATACGATGATGCTCTACCCTATGAAAACGAAGATAAAATGCTTTGGGATCCCAGCCACATACCCGAAGTAGAAACAGAAGAATTTCTGGGACGGGCGCAATTACCTGCTGTTAAAGGCAGCTCTTTACCTGCAGGTTCACACATACGAGACGATGAGCAAGCTCTTTATTTGTTACTACAATGTGGATACAATTTAGAAGAAGCTCTTCGAAGGCGTAGAATGAACGTTTTACCTCAGACTGATGCAGTGAGTCTTTGGTCAGAGGAAGAGTGCCATAACTTTGAATCTGGCTTGAGAAATTACGGCAAAGACTTTCATCTCATTCAGAAGAATAAGGTAAGTCACTTTTGATGAAGGAAGACAATTTCAAATCTCAAGTTGCTGAATAAATTGTAATCCTTGATTTAATTCATTAAAGTTTGCTAAAATTGAAAAGATTTGTGTCTTTTTTGCTATCTTGATTGGTAGTAGACAACATTTTTCAGGTGAGGACAAGATCTGTCGGCGAGCTTGTGCAGTTTTATTACTTGTGGAAAAAAACTGAAAGGCATGACATTTTTACCTACAAGGCCCGATTAGAAAAAAAGAAGTACGCTCTTCATCCTGGCATCACGTGAGCTTGCCTGAATGTTTGAATTTTTTAAATTTTCGATTTAGTATGTTGTTCTATAAGTGCGGAAAGTAGGCAGTTCCATACAAGTGTTTAGTTTAAAAGATAATCCAGTAACAAGAACTGTAAACTTCACTAGATTCTACGACTGCCCACTTTCAGCATCTGTTATACAAGATATTTTGTGTAGAGGATGTAGGGAATCTTCGATTAGAGAAAAAATATAAAAATATTTCACAGAAATTTTCGAAATTGATGGTAAAATTACCGGAAAAATTCTATAAATTTTTGAACATCAGAAATTTCAAGGGATTTTCGAAAAATTCATAAACCACCGGAAATTTTCGGAAATAAAGGTATCCAAAGCTTTTCAGGAGAAATCAAAAACTGTCCGAAAAATTGATGAATTGCCGCCAATTTCAGGAATCCACATTCTTTTGGATTTTCCCGGTAATGTATCAGTAATTTATGGTAATCTTTTACTTGAAGTTGGTTTGATAACTGCAATCAGTCTTGTCCAGTATCAACTGATAACGAAGTGAGGTAATGATTCCAGAAGTCCTGGGAAGCAATTTTAAATCAAAAAGCGCAATTGCAAAACCCAGAAAAAATTATCTTGTCCAAAAATCCCAAGCGCAGCAGCAGGGTGGCGATTCGGCGGACGATTTCAAAATCCCAGTCATTTCCCGGTTCTTCACGGTCAAGTTTTTCAATTTTCCCGGTCAATTAGAAGTTAAATATTCATATTTGTCGAAACACGCTAACATTTATTTTTATTTATGACGTTCATTCTAAACATCCTTCAACACAACAGATCAAACAATGCAAAATAAATCAATTTTCTACTCTATTTTCAATTTTCACTCTAATTTTCAACAAAAAATCATGATTTTTTTACAAAAATTGGAACAGTTGACAATTAAAAAATCAATTTACGACAAAAAACCAACAGATTTCCAACAAAATAGTTCAGTTTTCAACCAACGTGATGAATTTTCAAATAGCATTATGAATCTTCATTCAGAATAGGTAAATTTCAAAACAATCAAATAAATTTTCAACTAAAAAGACAAATATTTAACTGGAGCACATCAAATTCCAACCACGAAGGTGAATATTCGACAAGAAGATTGATTTCCAAGTATAAAGAATCATTTTCTAATAAAAAATGTAATGTTTTAACAAAATAGTCGAATTTCAAAGTCAACAAATTATTATTTTCAACCAAAAATGGAACAGTAACATTTTTAGTTGAAAAAAAACAATTTTAAACCAAGCATAAGTGTCTAATACTAAAAAAAAGAAAAGAATCTTTAACTGAAAGAGTTGAGTTTTCAAACACATAAATTGACTTACTGAAAAAAGATCAATTGTCAACCAAAATTTGCTTACTCAAAGTTTAAATTGAAAAAATGGATGTTTAACTAAACAAATAGATTTTTAATTGAAACTATGGAATTTTCAATTCGCGATTTGTTTATACTCTCTCCCTTTTACGGGTTTGAGAGTCTTTACATGACACACCTCCTCTCTTTTACAA
>WSXT02035426.1:0-13552 GCA_011762715.2 Neuroterus valhalla
ACGATTTTTAAAATTGACATTCAGGACAATACTTCTCAGGCTGAATCCACGCGTATCCCCTTTTGATCCGGAGAGGTATTACTTTTCCCGAGTGTTTTCCATTATGCTAAAATCCTGTCATTACATACAGCGTTTATTTAAGGTCTGAAGAATGTGATGATCTATTAATGTTTTTCTTACAACTTTCGAGCTTTGATATTGGGCACCGAATCGAGGCGTATTTATGTAGCTGGCTCTCCCTCTATCAGTACGCAAACACGCAGAGTATGTCGTGCGTTCAAATTGGTAGAAGCACGTTTAGCCAGTGTAGCTGACACGGAAATGTTTCAATACAAATTTGTAAAAAATTTTAGTTCTTTCAATTACATGACTGATCTATGATTGGCATTATCCTCTCCTCTTATTCTTCAACTTGCAAGTTTCACTTCCAACTTGCGTTTTCTACAAAAATGGAATACGTGCTTGGAAAAAACTGCAAGTGAAACTCGTAGGTGAAGTAATAAGAGGAGAAGAAAATATCAGTCGCAGGGCATTTGTGTAATTACGGTTGGTAACTTGGGGGGGGGGGGGGACAAATGCGGATAATTTATGTAACTTTCAGTACGTTTCCTGAAAGTTTTTGAAAAATTCCAAGCTTTTCCCCCTTTTCCATGAGTTTTTCACTTTTTCTCGTCTCCTGGGGTAAAAATTTATGAAACGTGTTGAAAATTGACTTATTTAATTAATATATTCATTTTGGTATTTATTTCAGGTATCATTCGTTATTCATTGTTTCAGAATTATTTTTCTCAAACTGAAATTGTAACTTCCGTTTTTTGTTCGAAATCAATATTTTAAATTAATACTTGATCTTTTCTGATAAAGAATTTACTTGTTTTGTTTGAAGGTTCAAATGTTATCACACAAACTTCAGATATTTTCTTGAAAATTGAACTATTTATGTCAATATTCAACCATTTGATAGAAAATACCATTTTCTTGTAAAAATTGTATTTTTTGCTTGAGAATTCAACTTTTTTGTTCAAAATTCCTGTGGGCTTGGAAATTCAGCAATTTGTTGAAAATCGAGCTGCATATTTTGTTTAAAAATTACATTATTTGTTAAAAATTAATATTTATGATTGAGGATTCAACTATTTTCGAAGAATATTCAGCTAAATATTTGAAAATACATTTTTTTCCTCCGTTTTGAACTTTTTAGTAGAAAGAAACTTTTTTTGTTAAAAGTTTGTTCGAAAATTCAACTGCTTCGTTGAAATCTACTTTTTTTTAAATTGAAAATCTTTTTTTTTTTTAATCTAAGTTTTTCGGAAATCTATATTTTTGGTTGCTGACGAGAAAAGATGGGAAATGAAATATACGAAAACGTCGTTTAAACCAATATAGCAGTGTAGTGTGAAGTTTGAATTCTTCGTTCGTTGCTGAAGTTGCACTCCAGACGTGCGTGCTTGTTACACGTACATTTTTTTCATTTATATTTATTTTTAAGTAGGCAAGACCTTTGATTGAGTAAGGATAGTTTTTACATTCTCATTCTGAATGAGAAGGTATTGGTTTTATGTAAGAATTGACTTTCGCGGATTTGATAAAATCTCCACGTTTCGAGACCTCCTGAGTCAGAAAAATGACAGACAGGATGAGTTCGTTAATCAGCTATTTTGAATGAAATATCAGAGGGGGGGAACATTTTGAACATTTTTTTGGTATTTTTTTTTCCAAGGCTCAAAAACTGTAAGTACGGTTTCTTGTAGTAGGCAAAAATGAAACAATTTATCCTTATGACCTTTTTTGATAAAAGCAAAATTGTCAGAGTTATGGCATTTTCAAAATCCAAAAATATAAAAAAAATCATCCAAATAACGCAAGATTGAAAGGAATGTCAGAGAAAAAAAACATTTCTTGTTGGGAGCCCTATAAGATCGTGAATACGACTTATTGAATTTTCTCGAAAAATTGTAAATTCCATTTTTGATCGCACAAAAAATAATGAAAAACAATCTGTGAACTCGATAACTTTCGAAAGAATGATCATATTCGATCGTGCTTTGGCACTTTTTTCAAAACCGAAAAAGAGAGGACGAGTTCGTTTTTCCAGCTATTTTGGATGAAAAATCAAAGAGGGAGAGCATTTTGAAGAATTTTTTTTCTAAGAATCAAAAAGTGTAAGTACGGTTTCTTGTAGTAGGTAAAAAGTGCAGCAATTTATACTCATAATTTTTTTTGATAAAACAAAACGGTCAGAATTGTGGCATTTTCCAAATTAAAAAATAGAAACGAAAATGAGGAGTTTTAGCCAAATAACCGCAAGATTGAAAAAAAAGTTAAAAGCAAAAAAAGGTTTCATCTTGGGAGCACAAAAAATAATGGAAAATAAACTGTGAACTCGAAAACTTTCAAAAAAATGATCATATTGGATTATGCTTTGACACAATCTTTTAAGGCCGCGAAAGAAATGACGAGTTCGTTAACCAGCCATTTTTGGCCAATTGTTCTGGTTTTATCCATCAAAATCGCTTTTGGAAAAATTAAAAATGCATGTTTCAGCTCAAACTATGCAAGGTGCGGAAAAATGTTAAGATAAAAAGTTTTTATTTTGAAAAGACCTATAAATTCTATATACACCATTTTTGCATTAGATGCATAGTTTTTGTTTAAATCGAGAAATATGTTACCAAAAATGAAAAATTCTATTTTCGAACAAAACTATGCGAGATATGAAAAAAATGAAAGAAACAAAAATTGTGTACCTTAAAAAGTCTACAAATTCATTGTTGATTATTTTTCGATAGGACGAATAGTTTTTCGTTTTCATCGTGATAACACACTTACAAAAATAAAAAATTCCATCTTCAAGCCAAACAGTAAGAGACAAGAAGAGATAATTCATAGAAAAATTGTTCATCTTGAAAACTTTCACAAGTTTCACATGAAATTTTTCCCAGTACAGTGTATATTTTTTTTTATCGTGACAACGCTTCTTAAACAATGAGAAATTCCATTTGCTAGCCAAACTATGCGATATGTATCTCATTTTGTTGAAAATATGTACATATTTTTGGTTCGATGTTATTTTTTTTCCATTCAAACAGTCTGTCATGGTATTTTTGGTTTAGAAGTTATCTCCTTTAGTTCAAAATTCAACTAATTGCTTGATTATTAATCTCTTTTGGTTCAAAATTACATTATTTTGTTATCAGCTCATCTTTTCTGTATGATTAAAATTTGATATTTTTTTTCAATTTTAAAATCTCTTGGATTTCAATCCTTAATTTCATCTCTTGTCTGTCAAAATTCCAACTATTCCATTGAAAAGTCCGGTTCTTTGCTAGGAAATATGTCCTTTCGCATTTAAAAATTGGTCTTTTGATAGAATAGTCTTATTTTTCGTTGAGATTTCATCTTATTTTTCATTGAATGTTGATTCCTTATAATTGAAAGTCAATCATCATACTTTTAGTCCAGAGTTCATCGTTTTTGGTTTTAAATCCAAATATTTTGTGGAAAAATACATTTTTTATTGCTGATTCAACTATTTTTCAAATAGTCATCTTTTATTGGTTAAAAGTTTTTTTTTTTTAATTTGAGAAGGTTACAATATTATATTTTTCGTTCAGAATTCATCTCTTTTGGTAAAACATTATAATTTTTGTCTGATAATTAAATTATTTTGTTGAAAATTCTACTATTCTGTTGAAGAGTATCCTTTTTCCACCGGAAAATCAACTGTTTTTCCAACCTATGTACTATTTAGTCCGAAACTGGATTTTTTTCTGTTAACAATTCAACTGTTTAGTTGAAAAGTCGTCTTTTGGTGGAAAATAATTCTCTCCTTTTGAAAATTCATATTTATAGGTTAAAAGTTGATTTTTTCACATCGAAAAGTCTATCATAATATTTTTAGTCCAAAAATGATCTCTATCTGCTGAAAATTCTACTTTCTACTCGATTACTTTGTTCAAAGTAACCTTTTTTTTGGTTGAAAATCCAAATATTCTGAGTTAAAATTCTACTATCTGGTGGAACTTTTCATAATTTTTCTAACAATCAAATTGTTTATTTTTTGAAAAGTTATTTTTAATGGTTGAAACTTTGTCTTTTTTTGTAGAATTTTCGAATTGCTGGATAGAAAATCCGTTCTTTTGGATTGAAAATTGGTCTTTCGGTAGAAAAGTAATAATTTTTGGTTGAAAATGCATCTTTCAAGGTTCAAAGTTGATTCTTTTTTAATAAAAAGTCCACTGACCGATTTATGGTCCGGAATTTATCTTAAAAAGTCTAGAATTACTTTTATTTGAAGAGTCGCTATTATATTTGATTTACAAATCCATCTCTTCCGGTTTGAACGGGATTTCAAGAGATTATATACAATATCCATGTAATTCGAAGGATTTTGAGGAATTTCTACATGATTTCTAAATTCTAAGGGAGCAATGATAAATTATAAATAATTAGAAAGAGGGAAGTTACGTGAGAAATCATTTGTATTATTTAATATTCAATTGAAGTGTCTTCCGGATCTTCTATTATTGCCATCCTAGTAGGGTAAACTGACATTTATATTGATTTTATAGAATTTATAAAACTTCTCCTAAAATTTCTTCAGCAATGAGTTTTGCATGGTCTGAAGGGAATTTTGATATGCCTTGAAGTAGTTGAGGATAGTTTTTAAGAAGAAATATAGTTTTACATTTTAATGTTATACGAAATCCGATAAAATAATTTCAAATTTTCGAATGTTTTTCCAATCGTAGAAGTATATAAGTAGGAACAGTAGCATTTTTTGGGCCATGGAAAAAAAATGGAGGAAAAAAATGTAAATGGAAAAAAATTAATTAAATTGAAATCAACAAAAATGAAGGACTTTGACATACACTTCAACTAACTGCCAAGAATAAGGTATATCTATTCCGGTTATTAGTTTTATAAATTGTATAAAAATTGTACGATTAATTAAATATGTATATAACAAGAGTCATTGAAACATTCGCATTGTATTCTTCAAATATGAATTTCTAGGAACAAATAAAAAAATATCACGGAAAATTGAGAGAATTTCCTTAATGAAAGAAAGCGTGGAGAAAACTGACAAAAATTGAACTTTTTGATGAATTTTTTTATACAAATTGGAGGCATTTTAGTTGAAGATGTTTGTAAGACATTTCAAATTGAAACCTTAAGGAAACATTTTCTAATTAAACTAATTCCAAATGTGAATTCAAAGTTTTAGTCGTGTAAAACTGATCAATTTTGGGAAGAGAGTTACATGTGAGTGATTTTACTCTGTATTAAAAGTTTCCCAAATTTGGAATTGGAGCAATCAAAATTGAATAATATCAGATTGGAACCACAAAAATTGTGTGAGTTTCAAAATTGTCGATTCAGAATTAAATAACTAGGAACCAAAAACACTTTGAATGTAATAATTTGAAACCTCAAGGAATCATAATCAATCTATTTCCAATTTAAACGTTTAAAATCGATCAATTTTGAATATAAATTCTCCGGAAACTAATCATTTTCAAAGTGAAGATTCTTTTAGTTCAATCATTTAAAAATGAACGTGTGTATCGAATAAAATTATTTAAAAATCAAAGGTTTAAATATAGAACATATAATTTTTAAAATCATTTTTGGTAAGTTTCAGCTTTTCCTAATGAAAATTTTCAGAAATTTCTGAAACTTTCCTGAATTCCCATATCTAGAACCTTCATAAGTTTCCAAAAATCCCTTCAAATTTGTAAAAATCTCTATAAATTCTCAAACTTTGCATAAATCTCCTAAAACTTTCAATTATAGCGTGCTATGCACCAGTCGGTCGTGACAGAAGGGGTTGTAAAATTTGTTCTGGAACTTGTAAATTGATATCATATTTGCGAAACTAGAGAAAGGATGATCGTACTCAGGAAAGTATGAATGGATGGGTTGTTGTTTAGCGCGAAGGCACAGGCAGAGTTTGGTCATTTCGAGGACCCAGAAACGAACAGTAGAGGTTACAATCGATCAGCTAATGCTTGAAAGAAGCCGTGTTTATAGCAAACATCAAACTCTTTCATAAAATGATACACACGTATACGTGGCGCATTGGCGAGAGCCACAGTATGATTGACTGTTGTAGCGGATAAGAGCCTGAAAGGACTAGTAAGAGACTAGGCTAGAAAATGATTGTAGGGATAAAAACAGGAAAGCGAAAATTCTAGTTCAAGAAAGCAAAAAAATTGTTAAATAGAATAAAGGAAATGAACAATTTTTCTGGAAGTGGGTTAACAAAACCGTGATTAGGAAATTGAGAATGGTGAGGCTGCTGGTTCAGATGGTTTCACTGCTGGAATGTGTGGCCCAATGAATTGATAAATATGTGTGCTGTGAACGATGAAGTTCCAAATGATTGAAAAAAAGGCGATTATCGTCTTAATCTATGAGGGCAAATGTGATAAAGGCAACTGTACTTATTATGAAGCAATCAGCCTACTTAGTACTGTAGGTGAATCCGCGTAAAGAGGCTTTCCTAGTAGATTATTATAATGGCTCTGCAGAACCCTTCACCTGAGGTGATTGCTAGAAAAATTGTTCAGCGAACTATGTCAGAGCTGTGTTGTGGGATGAGTGTAAGTTATAATGATAATGAGAATAATTTTATATCCTTTTTTCAGAAATCGTCGTCTCCACAACCTCAACAGGCCTCACCGCTCAATTCTTTGGGATCTTACCGGACATCCCAGACAGTAAACAGGCCGTCACCTCAATCATCGCCTAGTCTGACCCTTCAAGTGAGTAGATGCAAAAATTAAAAGAATTCCAATGATAAAGCCTTCAAAATATTTCCGTGATTCCTAATAAAATTTCATTTTTAGGGGAGCCCTTTGAGTTACAGCAATAATCCGTCGAATCCGTCAAGTCCTATGAGTCATCTTGCCCAAGGAAACTTAACTAATGATAGCTTAGATCACAACAGCTACTTCATAAATCAAGTTCACACCGAATTCGAGCAGTTTACCATGGTCAGTACTCAAAAATAATTCTCCAAACAACAAAGTTTTTCTCGTTCTCCTAAGTTTCTTCAACTGTTCATATCGTCGAAAACAACAAAGAAAATTTGGATTGACACTTGGAGAATCGCAGTGAATTTTAATACAGATTTTCGAAATTTAGTGCCTTCTATTGAGAATTGTCGAATAAAAATAAATTGTTTTGTAAATAAGTCGTAAAATATCTAAGTTATCAAATTATTGCTTATTTCATAATGCAGGGGTGTCCAACCCGAGGCTTGCGCGCTTCTCTTTTCTTCCCCTTCTCCAAGCGCTTCTTCGAGAATTCTCTTCTCCTTTCCCCTTTCCACAACGCGCTCACTGCATGAACGCATTCAAGGTGGTAAGAGAGGGGATTGACGAGTGACAGTTATTTACACCGTTGCTCTCACGTTGGACACCTCTGTCATAATGCATGGTTATTTTAGTTATTTTTTAAGCATTCGTACCTCGGAAAAGCAATTTGAATCTTCAAGTCTTTTTGCTGAGGAATCAATTTCAAAATATTGCACTGAATTTCAATTCCGAAAATAGAATTTCAAATTTGCAATTAGAAATCTAATGTTAACCTGGTATTTCTCTTATTTTAATGCCTATGAAGGGAGTGGTAAGTACATTCGATATCTCGTCCCCTAGAATTTCAGTTTACATCTAATAAAATTTCTCAAAATAAGATAATGAATAAGAGTGAATGTTGAAGAGCAATCAAGTTAAAAAGTAATTTCAGAGCGCAGAATAATTAAGTATGAAGATTCAGCAACGACGAAGTATTCCAAATGAAATTAGTTCAAAAATTTTACTCAAAAATATTACTCAAGGGAAATTAGTAAGAAATTAAGGGCTAGTAAAATGACGGATTTTATTTTCATTTCGTCACTTCTGAAACGGTCGTTAAGAATCAAGAGCCCTGTAAAGTCACAGAGTACTTTATCTTTTTTCTCAGCGCTTATGAGTGCAGTCCAAAATTCTTGCATGAGTGTTAGTCAAGTAATGAGAATTTGTAATTAGCGCTCGGAAAATATTTCCTCAGAAAAAGAAGTTGAGAAGATAAGATTTTTCTCAATTTTTTTAATGGAGCCTTTAATTTCTCGTTTGAGAAAAATGGAAAAGATTAGATTAGAAGTTGAATAGAATAGACTTTTTTCTAGTTGATATTTAAGAAAACGTGTAATAGGCTCTGAGATAAAATGAAAATGAAAAGATTATTCTTTGTTTCTGTTCTAAACAGAGGGTTTGCAAGATGCACTACTGTAATTGATGTTGAAACAGGCTTCTCGTTCTTTCTGCTTTTTCGTTTTTTTTTATTTTTCTGCTTTTCAAGATACTCCCTCCCTCCCCCCTCCCTCCATTCACCCTTTGGTAAATGCGACGATTTTAAGTTATAAATACTGAGAAGCAAAATATTCTTTGACAATGAAGACATCCTCAACGAAGAATTTATAATCTGCATAACTTCGAAATGTAATACTTCCAATCTAAAGCGACGATGATTTGCAAAAACTTCAATATTTTACGATTTCAGCATAAAAAGCATTCAAAATCGAAGCCATAAAATTTGAAAAAATTGCCATTTGCATGCCATAAACATTACAAAGAATGACAGAACTTAACCCTTCTGAACTAAAAGTTGTTACATTCTAAATCAAATTAAAAATTTTCAGAATAAGAGCATTGAAAATAAAATAATTTTGAATTTCAAGTGCAAAGAATCGAACAATGTAAAATTTAACCATTTCGTTTACAAAATTGAACAATTTCAAATTTGTATGCAATCTGAAGTCGAGGACTTCACTTATCAGTTCGATATAGTTCATTATTATAATTTCCAATTTGAAGACAACCCTGTTCTTCATATATTTTAAACGGTAATTGTTTAAATTACAGGCGTTGAATTGGAAATTATTGAGTTCGCAATGTTCTCAATTAGAATGTATTTCATTCCAAATCCTTCCGATTGAAAATTGACTTTTGAACTTCTCAACGTAGTTGTCATGCCTAGAATCAGATCTCCAGAAAATAGTAGTTTTTCCTTTTATTTCAGGAATCAAAATGATATTACTGAATATGTTATTCGGAATAGAAAACATTATCTGTACGTACAGTCAATCTAAAAATTCTATAATCTTGATGATGATTTATAGAACTGACCAAAATATATCTATTAATAATATTGCTGATTAATTTGAAGGAGGCTTCTAAGTGCTTCAGAAGAAAAAATTCAGGGTCAAATTGTTTATTCATCAGAAGTTATTTGGAGTTCTAGTTTTTGCTTTTTCGTTAGGGAAAGTTACAATTCTTATATAATCCTAATGATCAAGGCATCATAAAATTTTTTTAAGGATTCTCTACACTTCTATTTGGGTAGTGTTGATTAAAATTTGAACTTCTTTCGTTTATAACAATTACAATAATTATGATTTCCAAATTAATTTGACAAAGCAGACTTCGAAGCCATCAAATTACGCAGCAATTATTAAAAGATATATTTTGGTCAATTTTATAAGAAATTACGTAGCAATTATCAATAGGTATATTTTGGTCAATTTTGTAAGTCAATTATAAGATTATCGATTTTTGAGATTGACTGTACGTAGTGTACATCCTTCCAGATGGTTGTCTTTGAAGAAATAATGGCTAATTTTTTCTGGAAAACTGTTTCTACAACTTTACTGTTTTCAATTTTGGAAGTAAGTTTTCCTGCGGCCAAAGTCGTTAGAAAAATTTTTTTAGAAACATAATTCAAACTTATAACTACACCTGAAGATTATTTACTTGTTTTCAAAGTTAAAAAGAGGAGAGTTGCAGGGAATGTTTCCTCTGAGAAGAATAAGCCATGATTTATCAAAAATCTTTTTTTTTTAATTAATAAAGAGCGACAGTGAGAATAAATTCATTTTCAAAAAAATAGTTAGAATGATCATTTTTCTTGAGTTTAAATCTCTTTTCATAAAAAATAATGGTTAATCTTCCATAAAACCTGACTAATAATATAAATTCAAATAATAAAATGTTGACAGAATTTTTTCCGAGATACCTGATGATTATTGACACGATGACCACCTTAATCTCAAATCATTCAATTTACTAGAGTATACATTAAATCTCGAGAACTTTTGAATATAATTGTTAAATTTTGAACATATAAAGACTAAAATAGGTAAATCAATATCAAGTTAAACAATGTTTACGTATTCAAATTTGATTTCCAGCCATTTTCAATGTTTAAAGTCAAAATTATTCTATTTTGAATGCTGTCCCACTTATATTCAAAGAGCCCATTATATTCCACGTTTTCTAGTTTGAAAATTTTAGGTCAATTATTTTCTTTTCCTCCAACATAACTTTAAAAAATAAATAAAACTATGTTATTATTGATCAATTGTTCATAACATCTATTGCTGTCGAATGAATATACATTTCTAAATTTAAAAAGGATAAATAAATTCAAAAATTTAATTTTGTGCACTGATAAAAACATTGTTTTTTTTCCTTACACCGATACCTGAACATTTCTTTCAGTGAATAAGGTAAAGGGCCAAATTATGGAACACCTTATGGATAGGAATTGTATATTTTACATTATTCAGAAGAAAGAAGAGTTGAAAAATCTAACTTTTTCGAGTTAATTGTTTACCTGATATCTACTGAAGTGAAAATAATTATTACGAAGTAAATTTTAGTTGAAAATATTAATAAATTAAATAAAAAATAGGATAAGTACCCTAAATTATGGAACACAAAGTCGGCTGAAACATTTAGGTTAAAAATTTTTCTCAGTTATTAATTTACTTATTCATAGTATCAAAAATTGTTTTATATTATTACTTAGTAATAATACAGCTGGGGGTGAAAATTATACGAATTACCAGGCAATAGATAAACATTCACTTACAAAATAAGTATGACAAGAACAGTTTCAAATCTTTGGATTAATAATGAAGACATACAAACAAGATTTACTTAAAATTAAATTTACAATTCAACTATTTTATTTCTTCTTTGATCCTTTGTTGTATTGCTTTCATTTTATCTTGGAGTTTTTTACGTTCATCAGCTTACAGTTTTTTCTCTTCTAGTAATTGTTTTCTTTTTGTCAATAGAATCTGAAGAAAAAATTTTTAATTTATTTTCTTAAATACCAATTAAGTATGAAATATTGTTTTCTAATTTGTTTACAAACCTGTTAAATTATCAGCGACCAAGACATTCGAATCAAATATTAATTCATCACCAACGTTATGTTTTAAAACATCAGATACATTCAGTAACTCTTTGATTCATTTATATTTATTATACATTATTATATAATTACTATATATTTAATAAATTTTATTCTTTTTATTTATTTTATAAGTTTTCATTAGAACTATTATCGTTAAGATTCATGTGATCGTTAGTTCTATCATTTGAAGCAGGGGCTTGATTATTAACCAAATTATTTTTGGACTTTCTTGTCTTTTTCTATTAATATTTAAATTCACCAATGTCACTTCTTTGAGAGTTGGTTAATTTTTCTCATGGAAACCTATGTATACCAAATTATAAAAATTATACTAAAACATCATTGAAATAAAGATATCGATATGAACATCTACTAACAAAAGAAAAACAGTGAAAAAAATTTGGAAAACGGTTGACCCTAAAAATTTATTAATTCAACAAACTAATATACTGCTGATATCCACTGATATCAAGCCAGTATTAGTATAATACTCTCATTTGTAAATCCTCAGGCCATGTCTGATTGGACCAAGCACTTCGAAATTCCTCCAAAATATCCTTTGATAAATTGTTTTCGAAGGTTGATAAATGTTTTGTTCTAAAATTTTTTTCTTTTATTAAATATTCACTGGTAACAGCATTTTTTTCTCCTTTCATATTATCCAAAGCAAACTGTAAAACTAGAGGAAAATCTTCTTTTTCGACTCGGAACAGTTTTAGATTATTGATTTAATTCGTGATACGCAATATTTATTATGCAGCTTACAAATTTTGAAGGTTAGTTTTTTATTTTTTATAAATAATTAACAATTATTGATAAGAAATCTAATAATTATTAGTCTCGCATGTTGCTGTTTCATAATTACGGACCACATGAAAAAATGAATGTTCGGGGGCCATGAAACACTGAATATACTGTTCCATAAATACGGGCTATTCAAAAATTTGTGTACAAAATAAATACTTTATTAAACTACTTTAAATTGGTTATCAGTAGGTAAATAATAAGTAAAGCTTTTGATTAACATTTTCTCTGCATTTAAAGGTAATTACAGGAATAAATGATTCTAATAAATGAATTAGTTGTTAAAAATCATAAATTAAATATTATGAATACTGAATAAGTTAAAAATTATTAGTAGTTTAGAATATTATCATATGTTTCATAAACTAGGACAATGTTCCATAATATGGGCTTTTACCTTATCATTTTTCCCCCTCCTTTCGCTTGAAAAAGAAATCATCCTTGTTCCCCTTTTTTGGGAGAAGTGTTTGTTGAGAAGCCTGTTGAAATAGTTGAAGAGAGATGAATTCATGAGATAAATATTTCTTGTATAAGAAGGGTGATCGATAATTGGCGTAACAGAGGATAAATTTACTACTGCCACAAAACCTGCTGAAATCACATCTATGGTTTTTAAAGATATTGCTCTTTATTTGTTGCCTGCCTACGTTAGGATTGGGTACAAATGATGCAACAGCTCGCGGAGTCCGGTTATGCCTTGGCCACGCAGCTAGAGGTGATGAGATCTTCCCCTTCGTAAAGCGACTTTGGCAATTTCTCGCCACTTCCATTGTAGCCAATCGGATTTCTTTCCTCTGCTTTTTAGTTCCGTTAAACAATCGTCGATCTCAATTTCAACATTTTCCAAAAAAATCTCAAATTTTTTTTTAGAAACGTATAGCAATCCGGAAAAATAAATGGTCCAATCTGAGAATTTCCAAATGGTGGCAGAAGCTTTGAATTTGGAAGCTTTGTAATGACTTGTCTTTCTGAAACTTGTTTTTTATTCAATTGCATGGTGGCGACTTGACCGGAAAATGACCGGGAATTTATTTGATAACCGGGAATATACTCGTCTCAACCTAGACTGTGAAAAATCCTACCGAAGAAATACGAGAAATGACTGCTTTCTTTTTATGATTCAAAAAGAGATCTTATCATTTGATTTAAGGAATATAACGTTCCTTTAATCTGATTCTCAAAATATTCAAATATATCCATACGTCATAAGAGAAAAAATTTTAGTTTTTCCATTGCTCTATGAGATTTTTTTAGCTGACTCAAATTTGATAATCGAATTGGTGATAGTAAAAAACATATAGAATTATTTCCTGCATTCTTACAGAAAAATGTATTTATCACGTTTTATTTTCTTTTCCTCCTTTATCAGACTTGGGACAGGGACATTCAGAAAATAATGAAATATTTCATTTGAGGGCAGTGCCCTCCAGGGTATATTTTAAGGGGTAGTACCAACCAAAACGGGTAGTTCCAAATTCAAAAGGGTAGTTCCAAATTTGAA
>WSXT02035437.1:0-13551 GCA_011762715.2 Neuroterus valhalla
ATTCACTTTCAAATCTGCCTTTCTATTGAAATGAACAATAGCAAAAGCATTCCGATTATGAGACACAAATACCCGAGCGCGAAACGCGAGGTTTGGAACAAACGAGAGCGAAGCGCGAGTCAAATATATTATCGATCGCGAAGCGCGCGATGAGAATGTGCCCGCGAAGCGGGTAGATTTTTTATGGTTATGAAAGGTCTGTGAGATAATAGAGCACCCTATTCAGTTGAAAAATCCTATTTACACGGATCGCGCAATAATATTGTTTGAATTTGTTTCATTTTTTGATATTTTTAACAAAAAAATTGACTTTTTCTAGTAGGAGCCTGATATGTTTTGTGTTTTCTTTTATGGTCTTGAAATGGCTGTAAGATCGCGAAGCATCCTATTTAGATGCAAAATCCTATACGCAAGGACTTTGAAATAAAAATTCTTTAGTTCTCCTCCATATTCAAAGATTTAAGACATGAGAGTTAATTTATTGAAATAGGCCAAATTTATTTTCGGTTTTTGTCTCAAAGATGTACCTAGAATTACAACTTGCCATGATCAGTTGACAAATCCCATATGCAAAAATATTACTATAAAAACTTTATACCAACCCTGGAACTCAATTATCAAGAAAGGAACTGTCTCTCCATACGGAAATTTCTTTATAGCTACTTACGTGACTAAGGAAGTAAATTTCCAAAAAAATGAGATCACTAAAACTTCAAAAACGAGATTTCCTCTAGAATCATCCTTTTACTCGAAACATTTGAAATTTGACGGCCTTGGTCCAAGAAAAGTTCAATCATCTTTCATTCCCACCATGATGATGAATTCTCCGAATAGAATAATTTTAAATTTCCTAAACTGTTTATTACGATTTCCTGCTTCGCACTATCACGTATTTTACAAGGTTTTCCACTTTGAAAGATCAAATATGTGATCAAATGAAATGCGTGGAATAATATTCAGAGACATGGGGTCCATGACCGATGGTGATGTAAGATTTTTTGGAAATGAGGTATATTTCGCGGAAAGATGTTGAAATTATGTGACGAGGGAAAATTCTTCCAGCGAAAATTCCTAACATTTGCATAAGGGAGATTTACATAAATTGGGAAAAAGAATTCATCACAAATTACAGTTTCTGATATCGATAGCGTCATGATGAATCAGTCTGATTTTATATATACTCATTTTCCATATGAATTATGTGTTAAACTTCATTTGTTATGGGACGAAACAGTTTCCAATTCTTAGCAAAGAAAGATAACATTTTGAATAAAAAACGACAAATTTTTCAGAAGAAAGGCAAATCTTCAAACTGACGATTTAAATTTTTAGTCAAAAAATACACATTTCGAAAAAAAAACAATAGCAAATCCGAAAAAATTCTACTATGAGAAAATTGGGTATTTTTGAACATACGAAGAATGCTTCTCTAACAAATAATCAAGTTTTGAACAAAATGGGTCAATTTTCACCTGAACAGATGAATTTTCAAATGAAAAAATGGATTTTCATATGAGTGAATGGATTTTAAATCAAGATAATTGTTTATCTTTCAAAAGGACCGATTTTTAGAAATGAATTACATTTTTCGACCAAAAAATATAACTTCAAAAAAAGATTTGATGTCTAACAATAATAGAAGATTTTGAAGCGAAAAGATGGATTTTTAACTTATAAGACATATTTTCAAACAAATACTCGAATTGTTTACCAAAAAGATTAATTTTTTACCAAAAGGATCAATTTGGAGAAACACAGTGGAATTTTTACCCAAAGAGGACACCGCCAATGAAATAATCTGATTTTCAACCAAATAATTACACTTTGTACTAAATGAAGAGTTTTCAATCAAACACCTTAAAATTTACCCAAATAGTTGAATTTTCAACCAAAGAAATTAATTTTATATCAAGATGACCAAGAAGGACCAATTTTAAAGAACAAAAGTCGCATTTTTGACGGAAAAAATGACAAAATCATTTGGTTTTCAAAAAGAGAAGTCAACTTTCAAAAGAATAGATGAATTATGAACGAAACGATTTATTTCTAACCAATAGAATTAATTTTTTTAGAGTAACAGTTCTCAAAATCACAATCAAATTTACAACGAAATAAAATTATTCCAACAAGATGTTTCGGTTTTAAGAAAATTATCAAACTTCAACCAAAATAGCTCAATTTGTTTTCCAACCAATAGTTTAAATTTCAACCGAAAAGATTATTTTTGTATAAAAAAAGATCAAATTTGAAGAAAGCAGTTGAATGTTCACCAAAAAGATGACTTTAACCAATTTATCTGATTTTCAACAAAATAATGAAACTCCATATCAAAAAGATTATATTTAAACGAAACAAGTGAAAATTTGATCAAATAATCAAAACTTCAACCGAAAGGATTTATATTATACCAAAAACTACCAATTTTATAGAAAGCAGTTAGAAAAATCTCCCGAAAAAAGGTTTTTAACAAAATATTGGATTTTCAACCAAAGAATTCAACTTTAAATAGAAAAGATAAATTTTGTACATAACAGATGAATTTTGAACCAACAGGATTACTTTTTTACAGAGTACCAAATCTTAAAATCACAAGAGAATTTAGAATTAAAAAAATTATTTCAACAAATTATTTGACTTTACAACCAAAGCAGCTAGAATAAACTATGTATACTAGAAATTCTAATCCCTTCTAAAATCTAAAAATTACTATAAAATGTCAATACTGAATATTCTCAAATGTTGTAAAGCTTCTTCAAAATCTAATTCTTTAAATTGAAAAAGCAACGGATTTTGGCGGATAACACTAATATTGAATAACATAAACTTTCCAAGGAATATTTATCTTCTTCTAAATCTAATAATTCGCATTAAAAAGATAGATTATAAGTCAAAATGTAAACATAACCTTAAATTGTTTTATAATTTTCATTCTTATTCGATATTCGTATCGTTATTCCAGGTGAAAAATACAAAAAATAAAAATAATAATAATAGAAATAATAATAATACAAATTATTTTCAAGAAAAGACAATATTAGGAAAAAAAAACAGAAAATTGTTTACAATGATTGTAAATCTTCTACGGAATGCAGTGACTTTCCTTGAAGAAACACGATTACTGGTATTACATTCAACATAACCCCAAATTTTCCCGGATTCTTTCATTCATTTTAGAATCTTCATCGTATACAATCGTATTCATAAGTATACAACAAATTCAAATTCTTCCCAAAATCTCATGATTATTATAAAATGTCAACACTAAGTATTCACAATATTGTAAATGTTCTTCGAAATTCGAGAAACAACGAATTTCGACCAATAACACTCATATGACGTAGCAGGGAATTGAGAAGGATTGTTGATCTTCTCTGAAATATATTAATCCTCGGTCATAAGAAACAATTATTATTAAAAAGTTTTGCCATAACCTCAAATTGTTCCGAAATTTTATATTTTTTTCAGAATCTATATGGCTGTTTCTGTTAGAAATACCTTGATTCGCCCATGAATACATGACAAATCGAGATAACCTAACTAACCACCAAATGTTTTAAGAAACTTTTATGTATCTTCTTTAGAATCCATATCATTATTTTGGAAACCGCGAAGATAACCTATAAATATACAACGAATTCAAATCCATTTCGAGAACCCATAATTTCCATGAAACGTCAATAAAAAATATTTCCGAATCTTGTGAATCAAAATTCGTGATGAATTTTTCATCTTCTTCAAAATCTGATCATTCTAGTTGGAAAAACCCTGATTATTGGTGGAAATGTAAACATAACCTTCAATTGTTCCCCAATTTTGATTCATTCCCCAAATCCATATCAATATTTCAGGTAAAAATGGCTTGTTTTACCCAAAAATATACCAACAAAAGCTATTTTTGAAATTTTGTAAATCTTTTTCGAAATCTGATAATTCTCAAATGGGATGAGAAATAACTTTTGACAGTAATATGAAATAATAGAAAATTGTTGAGAATTATAAATCTTCCTCAAGATTGAATAATTTTCGTTGGAGAAACCTGAGGTAATAATGTGAACATAACCTGAAATCGTATTCAATCCTTTTTTGAAAACCATTGCAATCTTTGGGGTGAAAACCGCTAGTTTCACTTCTAAGTATGCAATAAATTCAACACAAAATAATCTCTAATTGTTTCGAATCTTTTCTGAATGCAAATAATCCCTAATTCGAAATAGCAAGAATTAGGGACAGATAACACTGATACACCAGAAAAGAAAACTGTGAATCGTTTTGAAAATCTAGGGACTTTTGTGGAGAAAACCTGATTATCGGTAAAAATGTTAACATAACCTCAAATGGTTCAAAATTTTCAATCCTTTTTTTCGACTCTGAGAACTAATATGGCATGACAGGAAACTGTTCAGAATTCAGATCTCCTTCGGATTCCAATTACTTTTGCTGGAAAAAAATGACTATCGGTTCAAAATTTTACATAACCTTGAAATGTTTCGGAGTCTTAAATTTGATATGAAACGCAAACTGTCGTCTCAAGGTAATGGAGAAATAATTTCTGAGCATTGATTCATGGAAAATTTGTTCCTTTTTTTGAAAAAATTTATCAAACGTTTGTTTAATGAGCTCCCGCGTATTTTTCCACATTATTCTTTATCAATTTGAATTTTACTCATTCAAAATACACCGTCAAGCAAAGGCAGACTTCTGATTTATTCTTACGATAATTCGTTAATATTTGTTACTCTGGACCTAAAGGCAAGAAGCGACCATCAAAATTGACATCAACTTATTTCTCTTGTAAATGTGGACAAAATATCAAGAGAGTTCAATGGAATGAATAATAAACAGATATTGAAAAATGAGAAATATAAACAATTGTATTATTTTTATCGGAAAAAAATTAATGTTCAACCAGAAAAGATCAATTCTAACGAAAGAGTCGATTGTCAATCAAATAATTGAATTTTTTATTAAAAAAGTTTAATCCTCAACTTGAAAAGAATCCTTAGCAGAACAATTGAAGTTTTGAACAAATAGAAGGATCTGCTTCCAAAATTGTTGAATTTTGAATGAAATAATTGAATTTTGAAACAAATAATCAAATTTTTAACAAAAAACATAAACTGCCAACTAATAATTCAAAGTTCCAAAGAAAGAGACGAATTTTCTTGTTGCATAAGGGATCTCTAACTGGAGGATTCCACTGTAAAACCTATAGGTGCAGTTCGAGGTTATGTTTATAATTTTTTTTACTCTAATCTTTTTTTTTCCAACAAAAAACATTCAATTTAGAGAAAGATTCGAATTATTCCCGCGTTTCTGTCACGTCCGATTAGTGTTTTCTGTCGAATTGTTACATAAATATTTTTCGAATATTATAATTCATATTCTTGAAAGGATTTGGCATTGTTTTTGCATATTCATAGAGGAAGTTAGCGGTTTCCGACAGAAGAGTCTGTACAGATATTGGAAAAATTAGAACTTTTCCAACAATTCGAGGTAATGTTAACATTTTTTCCAATAATCGGGTTTACTCAACAAGGGTCAGAAGTTATTGCTATATTCATTGGGGAATTGAAAGATTTTGGAAAAAATAGGGAACAATTCTGGAATATTTGGTGTTGGCGCTTCCTTCAATACTTAGATTCCAAAAAGGATTTAAATTTGTTGCATATTTAAAGGCAATTTTAGCGTTCAACGCAAGAGATATCGATATAGACATTAGTGAAGATTGAAAATTCCGGCACAATTTGAGGTTATGTTAACTTTTTCATATCTATTTTGAAATTCTAGAAAGGATTTGGAATTGCTCTTGTATATTTATAAGGAAAGCTAGCGGGTTTTTCCACAAATTTCGATATGAATTTTGAAGGAAGTAAATTTTTTTGAACCATCCGAGGTCATGTCAACATTTTAACTGACAATCGAGTTTCCCGGAAAATCTACTAGATTTCGAATAAGATCAACAATCCTCAACAATTTTACGGCAGAATATTTTAATATATTTCATCGAAAATCCTCGATGTTTTCAATAGGGAATTATTAGAATTTGAAGAAGATTCAAAACATTTCAAGAACATTTCGTGCTGACGTTTTGTAGTGATTATTAAATCTGAAAAATTATAAGGATTCATCGAAAATTTATAGGTCAAACTAGCAGTTCTCATCCCCTATTTTGATTCAGTTTTCCAAAAAAGGTTAAAACAATTTAAGGTTATGTCTGAATTTTCAACGATGCTCAGGTTTCTTCGACGACAGTGATAAGATTTCGAAGGAGATTAACAATTCTTAACAGTTTTTTTAAAATATCTTTTGCGAAATTTGTTGCGTTTTCCATTCGAGAATGATTAGATTTCGAAGGATATTCTAGCGTTCTACACCAGAAACATGGATATAGATATTGATGAAGATGTAAAATACCAAAACAATTCAAGGTTACGTAAACTTTTTCCACAGATAATTGTTCTGTTATCTTCTCTTCTTAACAAGAATTATTAGAACTTGAAGAAAATAATAAATCCCTCACAAATTCCTTTTGTATCATATTAGGTTTATCAGCCAACATTCTTTGCTTCTTACAATTGAAACATTAGATTTCAAAGGAGATTAAAATTAATTTAGGAATATTTTGTGTCTACGTTTCATGATTATTAAAATAATACAAAAAGTATTCTAATTTAATGCATATTCATGAGTTAAACGAACGGGTTTTCCTCCGAATATCTATACAGTCTGTGGAAAAGGTTGAAACGATTTGAGGTTATGTTAGAAATTTCGGAGAAGATTTCAAAGTTTGGAACAGTTTGAGGTTATGTTAACTCTTTATCAAAAGCCAGTTTTTCCCAAACGCAAATCATTAGATTTTGTGAAAGATTCAAACTCTTTACAATTTTCTGCTATGTTAGATCAGTGTCTTTTGTCAAATTCTTATATAAATATTTGTCGAATATTAATATTCGTTCCTAGAAAGGATTTGTAATTGTTGTTCCATATTCATTGGGGAAGCATGTGGTTTCCACCGGTACGTCTAAACAGACTTTGAAAAAATTGAATTTCTCTTAACAATTTGAGGTTATGTTAAAATTTCTCTCGTTAATCGGTCTTTTATCAGATTTTTTAAAAAGATTAACCATTCACAGCAATTTTCTGATATAACATATAATTTTTTTATTTCTGAAACTATTGCTATCTTTGCTTAGGAACTATAAGATTTCGAAGAAGAGACGGCACAAATTAGCAATGTTTGGTGTTAACATTTGATAGCAATTATAAAATTGGAAAAAGTGTTCGGATTGATTGCATATTTAAAGGCAAAACTAACAGTTTTTACCCAAAATATCGGTACAGACTTTGGGAATGATTGAAACAATTTAGGGTTATGTTAACATTTTTACCAATCATTAATTTTTTTCCAACGAAAATCATCAGATTTTGACGGGAATTCAGAATCATCAACAATGTGCCGTCATGTCATATCACTTTTCTCTCTTGAACTGTTATATAAATATTTGTCAAATATAATTATTAGATTCTCGAAAGGATTCGGAATTGTTTCCGTATGTTCATAGGGGAAGCTAGCGAGTTTCCACCGGAAATTTCTTCACAGATTTTGACCAAATTAATATTTTCTCGACTATTCGAGGTTATGTTAACATTTTTACCAATGATTGGATTTTATCACAAAAATAAACAGATTTTCTAGAAGATTCACAATTTTCAACAATTTTTTATGATAACATATTACTTTTTCACCTCGAAAGTTATTGCTACATTCATTCAGGAATAATAAGGTTTCGAAAAAGATACGGAATAATTCAGGAATATTTGGTGTTGACGTTTTTTTTTGACAATTAAAAGATTGAAGAAAGGATTTCAATTGATTGCATATTTATAGGCCAACCTAGCACTTCCCATCTCAAATGTCGATGAAGACTTCAGAGATAATTAAGACATTTTGAGGTTATGCTAAAATTTTGACAAAAATCGCTTTTTTTCAAACGTAAATCATCAGATTTTGGAAGAGAATATATATTCTGAGAAAGGTTTTAAAGTTCTGAACAGTTTGAGGTTATGTTAACTTTCAACCAAAAATCGGTTTTTCCTAACGCAATTTTGAAACAATTCCCTGTTGTCTGATTTTTATTCTCTTTGGCAACAATGATTCACATTCTCAAATAGGAATTTTAAGATTTTGGAGAACGTTAATCATTTCTCAACAGCTTCAGGTTATGTTGGTATTTTAAATTTGAAATAGAGGTTTTATGTGATAGGAAAGAGGAAAGAAAAAATAAGAGGTTCAAGGAAGAAGCAATTAAAGACTAGCATGTCGGCAAAAGTATGGGAAGTAGTAGATAGAGAGAAAAAAAAGGAGAAGAGTCAATCAGGAGATAAAAATTAAAGGTTGAGAAAGATAGTAATGGAAGGTAGGAAGGATGGCAGTGGGAATGAAGAGCAGAATGCTAAAAGGAAATATATATAGAGAAGGGGGTATAGATGAATTCTCAAAAAAAAGCTTAAAAATATGAGTTGGATTAATTGGAGGAAGAATATAAAAAGCAGGGATGTTGGTTCCAATAGTGTAATAAGAAAGAGGTAAAGATGGAAAAATGGATTAAGGAGAAAAGGAGCAGAGATCTTTATAGATACAAAAAGTGAGAGAACAAATAGGGAATAGTTGGAGGGTGCATAGAGGCATAAGACAAGGCTGTCCTCTACCACTTCTGTTTAATATGTTGATCACAGATTTTCAAGAGATGGTGAGAAATGATAAGGAGCAAGGATGGCCAAGGAAGTGAGGATGGAAGAAGAAATAATATCTGGATTGTCATGGGATGATGTAGCGGAAATAGAAGAGAAGAGTATGGGACTAGAAAAATTGGCCGATTATAGATCATCAAGTGGAGATATGGGGATGGAAGGAGATGTAGGCAGAAAAGTTACAAGATATATTTTATGGGTGTTACAAAGAGGTGGAAGATAATAATTTGGAAAAGAAGGGATAGTGAATACAGGTGATGAATATGTGTTCAAATGAATGAACAAGTGATGGGAGAGGATCAGGAAATCAAGATAAATGTATAGGTTAAGGTATAAAAAAAGAATAGGATTGTAGGAATATCGCGAAAGATAAAGAAGTCGGGAAGAGAGTAGTAAGATCGACAAAACTATCTAGGTAGACTAGGAAATGGGGTGGAGTATGAAGAGAAGGATGAGAAGAGAAAATGATTATCTGTAGATTTTTCTCAATGCAAGTGATTATCTGTAGATTTGTCCAAAATTGATTCCAAAATTGATTTCAAAATTGCTGGAGAAATACAAACCCTTCAGAATTTGTACTGTTGTTCAATTTTCGGTTGGAGAAGGTGCTTTTTTCCTACCGTACGGCATTCTATCAAATATAGAAGTTGTTCGACGTAAATTCCCAAATCCCTACGTTAGCGGAATTTAAATACGTCATACACACTCGTCTCACGTGATCACTTTATTATGACAGTTTCATTCAGAGTTATTATTGTTTTCGAAATTTTTCGTCCATCTTCTCATGTGCCGAAAATACGACGACATTCGAGATTAATATATTCCTCTTTGTAATGTATAAGTCATAAGTTCATAAATTTGAATGAATAATATGGAGAACAAATTTTAAGGTATAATTTTAAGCTTATTTTTTTTTTAAAGAAAAGCTTTATAATACATGACAGAAGAAATAAATAAAATACAATCAAGAAGATTGATTATCTGCCAAAGAGACAAATTTACAAAAAAATACAATGATTCACAACAAAATAATTAAGTTTTCAGCATAAACCTTTCAGTATCCAACAAAAAATTGAATATTTATATCTTTAATTGAATATTTACATCTTCTTTCCGGAGAGGTGTTTTATTTCGAAGGAAAGTTCACCTTTTTTGGTCCAAACTTCAACTTATTGGTTGAAAGATCAACTACTTTGCCTAAAATTTATTTTCCTGGGCACAGATTTATTTCTTCGATTCAGAATTTCCCAATTATGTTGGAAATTTTAATAATTTTTGTTCATAATAAAATATTGAAGTCCATCATTACTTTTTTTTGTAAAAAATTTTACAACTAAATAGAACATTAAACAACTTGGGTGTAAGTCTCCTTGTGAATTTGGACTAGTTGGCTGTAAATTAACTTTTTCTGTTAATTTATATTTCCGGATCGAACATTAATTTTTTTTTTAAAGAATTTGTTAAAAAGTCGTTTATTTGGTTCAAAATTGATTTCCATTGTTGAGGATTCGCATTTTGGATGAAAATGCGTCTTTTAGAAAGGAATAAGTCTTTTTGATCGAAAAGGTTGACAGTCACTTTTTGGCGGGAAATTCATTTTTGTTGTTGTTAAATATCCGTCTGATTGGTTAAAAAATCCATATATTTACTTTAGTCATATTTTTAAGTTTTGGATTCAAGTTTTTTGTTGAAAATTTATTCTTCCCTTATAAAAGAGACAGAAAAAATTCATTATCAGAATCATTCAGTTATAAAATGATTCTTTTCTCATAATATAGAGTTGATTGCTTCTCTTACTCACTTGTTTTGATGCTCAGGGTTTTTTCTCCGAGCGAAGTTCATTTATTTACTAGTTTGTTTACCACTTGCTCTCCCTCACCTTTTTTTCTTCTTCTTTTTGGTCATCGTTACACTCCTCTTTTATTTATTTTCTTCCTTTTTATTTTCCCTCTTCCTCTTCTCCTTCTTCTCTTCTTCTCCTTTTACATGCTCCAAGTCACGTAGGGAATTCCCCACATCTGCTTGGTTCGGGTTACTTTTTTTCCACTTAAAGGGATTTTCCCCTAAAAATACCCAAGGGATAACATACGAGTCAAAATCGGCATTCTCTATCGTATCTTGGGGGGCAACTTTTTTTTTTTGTTAGGACCTATTATATATTTGTCTGGCCTATGCCTTTTCCCTCTTACGATTATTATTATTTTTTTAAATATTAATGGCAATTAATCTTTAAGTAAGAAATTTCATAAGTTTTTGTCGAGCTTGACTGCTTTCAACTTACTCATATTTATAATCTTTATTAAATATATTTAATTCTCACCTACCTGCTAAGAGGTTTATATAATCTAAGTTTTTGCCGTTTTCAATATATCGAGAAGAATATTTCACAATTAATTAAATCAAAAATTTTTTTGTATTGTAGAGTCAACACAGACCATCAATAGTTATAAACTTAGACTGAATGATTTGAGGTCCGGCAATTTGAAATCATTTTTTCCGTATTGAAAAATACGTCAACTTTTTGATCATGTATTCGAAAAGTACATAAGAATACATAAATTCAAGACTCAAAAGTTGTGAATACGGCTTTTTGTAGTAAGTGATAAGAGAAAAAATTTATCCTCATTACGAGAAATAAATGAACAAAAATTATGCACCAAATAAGATCTATCTGATGAAATTAATTTCTCAGAGTTCATGTAGTTTTTGCTTCATTTATAAAAAAAAACATAAAAATTTCAAAAAATAAAAATTATTTTGGACGATTGACACAAGCTTAGGAAAAAACAAATAGACACGAGTTCTTTACGCCGAAAATATCTTGAAATGTATTCTAAAATTTTTTAACAGGATCTGTAGTTCTCATTTCAATCAGGAAGAATAACTTTGAAAATGAAATAATTAGATGTTTGAAAAAATAACGAAGGCAAAGGCAAAAGATTTATCAAGGAAAGTTGTTCACCCGAAAAATATCAATGAATTTGTTATCATTTTTCCCATTAGAGGCGCAGTTTTTGTTTCAATCGTGAAAAATGAAAATAAACATTAAAATTCCAGAAAAACTACACATAGTATGCAAAAAACAAAGAATCAACAAAACTTCTCTAACGTTTTGGACAAATTTAGATCGAGTGCGCAGCACGAGACACGCGATGAGAATGTCTTCGTTAAAACCGGAGAAGCTTTAACAAAAGAGAATTCACATCCATCAAATTGAAGTGGTCGACATTTTTCTTTTGAGTTTCAAAAGTTTTATGTACAACTGTTGGGAAGTACAACGAACAAACGCGTAGCACGAGGCGCAAAGCGCGAGATTCAACATACAGACGCGCGCCCTAGGCGCGCTCAAACTTGCGAGGGATGAGAATGTGCTCGCGGAGCGAGCATATTTAAGAAAAAAAATTTATGTTCACCTAAAAAATCAACAGCCGTATCGGAAGTTTGTGTAATTTTCTGAATAAAAACTGATCTCATATCGGTAGGAGTGGTCTCTCTCAGTGTAAAGTAACTCTTACCAGTTGAAAATTAATCGGTCCTGTTCGAAAATATAACATTTTGGTTAGGAATCAATATTTGTAATAGACAAATCAACAAGTTGATTGAAAGTTAAACGAATTTCTGGAAAACTGATTTTTGAAAATTTGCTCATTTATTAATTAGTTGACAATGTATTCCGTTGGTTGGAAATCCACTTATTTCCAAGAAAAATGTTGCCATCATAATTTCAGTTCAAACTGCATTTCTTTTGTTTGGAATTCGACTCATTTCCTTGAATTTTTTTCTTCTGGTTTGGAAATAGATTTTTCCAACTAAAAACGTATAACTATTTCATTCTTGGTTCAAAATTAATTTTGAATTGAAAATTTATCTCTTCAAATCAAAATTGCATGTATTTTGTTAGGAAATTTTTTATTGGTGCAAAAGTTGACCTCCTCGGTGGAAAATTTGTCTTTCTTAGTTAGAAATGAAAATGTTTGATTGAGAATGAGTATTTTTAGGCTAACGATTTAACCAGCATTTTGTGGGGATTTTTTTTTTTTTTGTTCAAGATTCCCCTGATAGCTTAAGCATTAACTATTGTGCTCGAAGTTAGTTTTGTTTTCGGTTAAAAACTAATTTCTTCATTGGTTGCGAATTTTTTTTTTGCTATAAAGTTACTTTTATTGGTTAGAAATTTATCCTTTTTGGTTAGACTTGTAATTGTGTGGTTCAAAAAGTCTTTTTTGTTGGAAAATTACCCTTATTGGTTCAAAATAATACTTTTTGGTTAGGATTGTAACTATTTTGTTGGAAATTATTTCGATTTCCAGGTTAGAAACTAATTTTCTGTATTGTATAACACTTTCCAGTTAGAACTGTAACTGATTGGTTGAATAACTCTTTAAGGGTAGAAAGTTACTTCTATTGGTTAAAGATTGATCCTTTTTGGTTTGAATTGTAACTGTGTGGTTTAAAAAATGTCCTTTGGTAGAAAATTACTCTTATTGGTTCAAAATAAATCCTTTTTGGTTAGGATTGTAACTGCTTGTTTAAAAGTCTTTTTTTATTGGAAGTTACTCTTATTGGTCGGAAAAGGTTCCTATTTGGTAAGAATTTTGTTGGAAATTTTTCTTGACTGGTTAAAAATTTATCTATCGCATACAAATGAACTATTTTGTTAAAATTATTTCGATTTTTATGTTGAAAACTAATTTTCTGTATTGCATGATCCTCCTGGTTAGAATTGTAACTGTTTGGTTAAAGAAGGCTTTATTGGTAGAAAGTTACTCTTATTAGTTCAAAATAAATCCTTTTTTGTTT
>WSXT02035448.1:0-13551 GCA_011762715.2 Neuroterus valhalla
AAAGACGTTTTAGAATGTCCAGAACAAAGTCATAAGTCAGGTAAAGAAACGCCCAAAACCCAATGGGCAGGAAATTTAAAGACGTTTCTAGAACACCCAAAAACGTTTTTTGGGCGTGAAGTTTGAAAGACGTGTTACTTCAGGACTTTGTTCGGCCTGACTTAGGACGTTTTTTGAACGTCCTGAAAACGTATTCAGACATTCGAACCCACCGGGTAAAGTTTGAAAGAAGTTTTAAGAATGTCTAAGTCAACGTCATGAGTCAGGTAAAAAAACCTCCAAAAAACGTTAAACGTTTCAAATACCGTCCTGAAACGTCTTTGGAACCTTGTATGTTTTTGGGACATTATTTGGCCTGACTTAGGACGTTTTTAAAACGTCCTTAAAACATCTTTAGACATTCGTGCTCACTGGGAAACGTCTGATTTTCCAAATGAGTCCTAAAAACGTCTTTGGAACATTGTATTTTCTAAAGACTTCATTTGGCCTGACTAAGGACGTTTTTAGAACGTCCTAAAAACATCTTTAGACATTCGTGCTCACTGGGTTAAGTTTATAAGACGTTTTAAGAATGTCCAAAACAACGTCATAAGTCAAGTAAAAAACCTCACAAAAACGTTTAATGTTCCAAATACGACCTTAAAACGTCTTCGGCATACTGTAATACTTTAATATTTTATTCGAACTGACTTAGTACGTTTTTTGAATTTCCTCAAAAACGTCTTCGGACAGTCGTGCCCACTGGGTAAAGTGTAAAAGAAATTTTAAGAATGTCCAAAACAACGTCATAAGTCAGGTAAAGAAGCGTCCTAAAAACGTCCAATGTTCCAAATACTTCCTAAAAGTGTCTTCGGGAAATTGTATTTCTTTAGGACTTTATTTGTCCTGGCTAAAGACGTTCTTAGTACGTCCCAAAAACGTGTTTGGACATTCGTGCCTACTGGGTCACCTCTGGTTGGAATTTTGATTTGTTTGTTAAAAATCAGATCATCTTCTATTGGATAAAATTAAAGTATTCAGTTGAACATTGATTTTTGAATTTGAAAATTAAAGTATTTCTTTGAGAATTTACGTGCCTCGTGGAAAATTTGCCTTTTTATCAAAAATTATTCTTCATGGTTGAAAATTCAACCCAAAAAAAATTCAACAGTTTGATTGGAAATCACTTTTCTTCAACTGAAAATTTAACTGTGTTATTTTCAGTGGAAAATTGATCTTTCCTGGTTGAAAAATCAACAATCTGGATGAAAATTTGTCATTCTGAATTTAGAATTAAATCATTTCGTTTGACATTCACGTATTTTGTTGAAAAATCCTTTTTTTGGTAGAACATTATCTTTCCTTCCGAAACTCAATATTCTTCTTAAGAATTCTTCTTTACGGTTACAATTGAAGGTCTACAGTTAAACACTCATCATTTCAGTCGAAAATTCATCTAGTTCTAAGCCCTTATGTTTGGTTTAAGATTAATTTCTCAAGACGAAAATGTCACTATTCCATTTTTGTTCAAAAATCACTATTTTGATAATCAAATTTCAACAGTTTTGTTGTAAAATTAAACTTCTCGGTACAAAAATTAATTTTCTGTCAGAAATTGAACTGTTATAGTTCAATGTTCATAATTTCACCTAAAAATTCGACCTTCTGGTTCTCAATTCAAGTACTTCAGTCAAACATTTACAATTTGATACAATTTTGTATAATTTTGTGCTAAAATGTAATAATTTGTTCAAAATTGTTGCTTTTTGTTATAAGTAATTTTTTTCAACTGAAAATTTAACTTATTCCAATTGGAAATTCCATGGTTTTAGTTAAAAGTTCATTCGTTTAGTTTAACATCCATTTTTCCCATTTGGTATTGGAGTAATTAAATTTCCGTTGACAATTAATCTTTTTCAGTCAAAGTTAATTCATCTGTTTGAAAACTCAAATCCTTCGGTTGAAGATTCTTTCTTTTAGTATAAAACTCCTAGGCTTCGTTTGAAATTGGTTTTTTAAACTAAAAATGTTTCTGTTCCATTCATGATTGAAAATAATTTTTTTTTTCAAAATTCCACCATTTTGTAAAACGTTTCGTAAAAAATTTATCTTTTTAGTTGTAAATTAATCTTCTTGGATTGGAATTCAATTTTCCTGGTTACAGATTTATTATGCTATTTGAAAATTCATCACATCGGTTGAAAAATGAACTATTTTGTTAAAATCCTTTTTCTTTTGTTATCCTTAATTGATTTTTCAGAATCTTAAGTTGAACTGATCCCATTTTTGTAAAAAAAAATGATATTTTTTTGTTGAACATTTGAGTATTCTTTTCAAAATTGACTTATTTTGCAATGTTGGATCTATTATGTTAAAGGATGTTTAGAAAGAACGTCATGAATAAAAATAAATGATTGCGTTTTGCGACAAATATGAATGTTACTTCTAGTTGACCGGGAAAATTGAAAAACTCGACCTTGAAAAACCGGGAAATAACCGGGAATTCGAAATCGTCATCCGAATTGCCACCCGTGAATGCAAAATCTTTATGATGTATAAAAAATAAGAAAAATCTGAGCACTGAAAGGACCCATTCTCATTGAGCACTCAACAATAGCAAAATTCGTATGGGTAGCAAAAAAATATCTCATACATACATACATATATACATACATATAAACATACATCCAGACATACGTACGTATATCAATACGTGCATACATACATACATACATACATACATACATACATACATATTGACGTTGAAATCATTTTAACTGACTTATGAGGTCTCAACATTCCCCATTATATTGATTTTGTCATCGTTTTGTCATTGTTTGAGATTCTGCAACATAAAACATTTTTCATTTATCTACAACATTAGTTGTTACATCCGGGATTCAAGCTTTGAGAGTTAAACAATTTCGGTATAGTCGAAATTACTTTGGATGAAACTTAGGAATGCTTGCTCCATTTTCGATTAAAGTCGGATCCTCGAGTAAACCCAGACTCGTACAATCTGATTGGTGGATTTCGAGTAAACCTGAAGATAAATTTTAGCAGACGTCAGGCTTTAGTCCCATGAGAAAAATTAGTTAAATTATCCACGTCCTAAACTCCTTCAACTTGGTTTATTTTATTCCAGTGGAGAATAATTTCCTTATATTTCCTAGTTCGGAGGGTATGTGAGAGGATCTCTTCTAAACCCTGCTTTTGAGACGAAGAATGGTACAGAATCGAGAATTCGAGTGAGCTATATGTGCAGATATGGAATCGCATAATTAGAAGGATTATCCGACCCAATGGCATATATATGGCTTTTCTGAATGGCATTAACAAAAAGAAAGGACTCAAGTGTAATCAGATGGAAGGCAATAAGAAGAATCGCAATAATCCTTTTTCACTCAAGAGAAGAGTTTTCTTTTTGTTGAAAAAATAAGGAAATCTGTTGTGCTTTTTTGGTAATCTCATATTGTGCATATTGTTATTGTAGATCCTTTTTATTAATATAGCCGTAGTGTAATTTGACACTACAGGAATTTTTATATCAATTCATGAAGTTGTAGAATCGTTTGACTTGAATGCGAAATCAACTTCTTTCAGTTCGTTTTTCCCTTGGTAGATGTACATCCACTTTTACATCTCAATTCCTTCTGAAGCAGAATCATGCACACCAAGTGTACTGGTTTAACTAGTTTGCGGTTCGATTCCCAAGGGTCAGGTTGCCTGAGGTAGCATAAATAAAATACCTCTTTTCCCTCTTCTCATCCCTTCTATTCACTCACTTTTCCTGAAACCTCCTTTCTCCCGCTCGACTAAAGCGAATGAATTAGTGACGAAATGCTTAAAGTGACATTAAATCAGAATTCCAAACATACCAGTTAACAAGTTTATTTACAACCTTTCACAGTTTGTTGGAAAATTTATTCATATTTATATTCTACCCAAATTACAAAGTGTCGCGATTGAAATGTCAAACGAGTGAATCAATTACTTGAAAAGACCTTCATTTTTGTCTGCTCTACGAGAAGGGACATTGTTATCAGGACGAGTCAAAATCTAGTCCTGAATAAATTAGGCAACTTGTTTTTTTCTCAAGCTCAGGATGGCTACAGCCAAATATGTCGAAGGAATTTTTTGTTGGAAGTTGGATTTTTAATCTTCTAAGGTTTGAGGCCCGTAATCAGAGTAGGAAGGCTGAGCGCTTAACCGCCTGAGCCACCATATCTGAACTGCTTTGTTGGAATCGTTGACAAATAAAAGCAATTTTTTGGAAGGGTATTTGCTTAAGATAAACAAGAATTTACGTAGTGCTCCTTCAAGTGACACACTTTTCAGACAAGACACTTTCAACACTAGTCGTTGATCAGTCTTTCCAGCTATTGCCCCAGGTTGAGCGCTATAAAATATTCTCAAACTCTTGTCAATCAATGTTTCTTTCATAGAACATTGTTTGGGAAACCCACATTTCACTTTATCCGTGAGCATTTTACCGCACATATTCCACACGAATTGCAGGTTCTGACTCAGCTCATCTGAGTCTCTCAATATTCCATGAAATCTATTTGATAAATTTCTGAATTCTCTCTGAAATGTACAAGGTGATTCCTCCAAATTCTCGGAATCTTCCGAAATCACTTCTAATCTGTGACACCTCTCGAGATTCTTTATGGTTGCTTGAAATATACAAAAAACGTTGTATAACTTCGGAATCTCCTTCAATTCCTAAAAATCTTTAAAAATCTGGTTTGCTGGTTCTACGATTCTTCAATTCATAGTTATTAAAAATACCTCAAAATTCCTTCAAATCTCTTGGAATCTCGTTCAGTGAAAGGGTGATTGGTATATTATTTATATATCAAGTGGATATGAAATTTTATGGGAGAATAGAGTGTGGACAGAAACATCTCACGAATTCTTACAACAGGGATCAGGGTCTGAGAATTGGAAAGACATCTCCATGCCTTCAATGAAAACTTCCTTATCTTTTCCTAAAGTAAAAAAAATTTGATGAATCATGCGATCGAATTAAAGAACCCCATATCCTTTCCAAGTGATTGATAGGGACATTTTTCCTGACCCTCCTCTGCCCCCTTGGGATCACGTAATTTGAGGTTGCCCTAAAAAATTACTCTGTTTACTCAAATTACTCAAAATTAACTTTGATATTCTGAATTTTCTTTATAAGCATGTGAATAGATTTTAAGTTTTCGAGGATCAAAGTAAGTTTCCTTTTCCGATCTTTCCCTATTTTCCCTCTTTTTTCCTTTTCCTCCTATTACCCTCGAAATTCCTCATAATCCCTTCTTTTGAGATTTTTGACTATTCTATCTGAATAAGTTCCTATCGCAATCTCTCATTTTAATTTTATCAAAACAAAAGATTTTTTCGAATTGAACATTTCCAATCCTAAAAAAAAACGTTCTCAAATTCGTTTCCATTCAAATACTCAAACACGCCACAATTCTTGCAAAAAATTGTAAATTCTATTCTCGATCACTGCTCAAACTTTACAGCGAATTTCACAAACCCATAAAATTTGAACATCGGAAGCCTCGGTCGGATTCTTGACTTCGTTTTCCTGTATATTCAGAAACCTATTTCATATTTGTTTGTTATTTGTCTTGCATTTTTGTACTTCCGTCAGAAATTGTTGGTACGTTGTATTATATCTATTAATGTATCCAATAATATTATGCCCGATTTCGAACCAGGATAACTTGTTCGAAAGAAGAGATAGAAATGAAATAGAAAATAGTGAGAAAGCATGAGAATCCTTTCTGATGAGCTCCAATGAAGATATTTGCAACCTTCCGGAAACGATACAAAAGGTGAAAAGTTGAGAGTAAAAAATCAATAGTTTCCCGAATTTTGTACTTCGACTCCAACTATAGCATGACCTGGGAGAATGGGGAAGAAAATTTGAAATTCAGGCGCCGCAATCTTTGAATTTAATGTTTGATTTGAGCCGATGAAGCTCTGGAAATCTAAACGGGTAACCACTAAATGATAGAAAATGCCCAAGAATTGCTGCGTCGAGTTTCATTAGGCTTCAGATGAGAGGATCTCCAACAAAATTCTCAGAAAAACGTGACGTTTGGGCGATGGATTTTCAGGCGCGAGATACTAAGGCGTCAGTTATTTAGGCACCAAGACGCTCAGGCTTCAAGTCATTTAGGCGCCAAAACGCTAAGGCTTCAAGACATCAAGGCACTAAGATGTTTAGGCGTCGGACGGACAAACGTGAGATTTTCAAGTACAAAGACGCTAAGGCTCTAAAACGTTGAGGCGCTAAGACGTTTGAATTTTTAGAGGTCCTGAAGAAGTCCGATTGGCTTCTGAGTATATGACAAAGTACAATTTACTTTATGCTGATGTACTCAATGTGTGTTACATGTTATGCGATACATGCTATATTGTTCGAAAAATAATTCGATCATTCCTTTGTTGGAATATCGGGTGGTCCTGAAAAGGCTCGATTGGGTTTGCAGTAAAGGACAAAGATCAATTCACTTCCTACTTGAACACTATGTGTATGCTGAATGTTATGTTTCCCGTTCAAATATTTTTTGGTCATCGGAAGGGCCGACTAGTTTCCTAGAAAACGACAAAGAACAATTCACTTTCCGCTGGTATACTGAATGTATGTAACATATTATATAATGCATGCTGTGTTATTCGAAAAGTATTGCAATCATTTCCTTGTTTGAATATCTGGTGGACCTGAAAAGGCAATTTCGGTTTCTCAGTAAATGACAAAGAACAATTCATCCTCTGCTGGTATACTATATGTATACTGAATGTTATGTTTCTCCGTTTGAATATTTGGTTGCCCTAAAAAGGGCTGACCAGTTTTCCAGTAAATGACAAAGAACAATTCACTTTCCGCTGGTTTAATGAATGTATGTTACATGTTATGTAATGGATGCTATATTGTTTGAAAAGTATTCTAATCATTTCTGTGTTTTAATATCTGGTGGACCTGAAAAGGCAATACTGGTTTGCTAGTCAATGACAAAGAAGAATTAATTTTCTGCTGGTTCACTATATGTATGCTAAATGTAATGTTTATCCGTTTAAATATTTTGTGATCCTCAAAAGAGGAGACTAGTTTTCTAGTAAATAAGAAAGAACAATTCTTTTTGCACTGGTATACTGAATGTATGTAACATTTAATGTAATGCATGCTATATTGTTCGGAAATTAGTGTAATCGTTTCTTCGTTTGAATATCTGGCGGCCCTGAAACAGCAAGATTGGTTTTCCAGTGAGTGACAAAGAACAATTCATTTTCTGCTGGTTCACTTTATGTGTGCTGAACGTAATGTTTGCCCGTTTGAACATTTTATGGTCCTTAAAAGGGCCGACTAGTTTCCTATAAAACGACAAAGAACAATCCACTCTCCGCTGGTATATTGAATGTATGTAACATATCATGTAATGCATGCTATATCATTTGAAAAGTAATGCAATAATTTCTTTGTTTGAATATCTGGTGGACCTGAAAAGGCAATATTGGTTTTCCAGTAAATGACAAAGAACAAATCATTTTCTCTTGTTTCACTGTATGTATGCTGAACATAATGTTTCCCCGTTTGAATATTTGGTGGTCCTGAAATGGCAATATTGGTTTTCCAGTATATGACAAAGAACAATTCATTTTCTGCTAGTCCACTCTATTTATGGTAAATGTAATGTTTATCCGTTTACACATTCTGTGGTCTTCCAAAGGGGAGACTAGTTCTCTAGTGAATTGCAAAGAACAATTTTTTTTTACTGGCATCCTGAATGTATGTAACATTTATTGTAATGCATGCTATATTGTTCGAAAAATAATTTAATCGTTTCTTTGTTTGAATATCTGGCAGCCATGAAACGGCAGTATTGGTTTTCCAGTAAATGACAAAGAACAATTCATTTTCTGCTGGTTCTCTATAGGTATGCTAAATGTTATGTTTCTTCATTCATATGTTTGGTGGTCCTCAAAAGGGCAGACTATTTTCTCATTAATTACAAAGCAAAATTCTTTTTCCGCAGGTATAATGAATGTATGTTACATGTTAAGTAATGTAGCTATATTGTTTTTATATGTGGTGGACCTGAAACGGCAATTTCATTTTCAAAGTAAATGACAAAGAACTTTCCATTTTCTGCTGCTACACTATATGTATGCTAAATGTTATGTTTCTTCGTTTATATGTTTGGTGGTCCTCAAAAGGGCTGACTAGTTTTTTAGTAAATGACAGAGAACAATCCACTTTCCGCTGGTATACTGAATGTATGTTACATGTTATGTGATGCATGCTACATTGTTTGAAAAATATTCTTATCATTTCCTTGTTTGAATATCTGGTAGAACTGAATAAGCAATATTGGTTTTCAAGTAAATGACAAAGAACTATTCATTTTCTGTTGGTTCACTTTATGCATTCTGAACGTAATGTTTCCCCGTTTGAATATTTGGTGGCCCTGAAGCGGTAATATTGGTTTTACAGTAAGTGACAAAGAACAATTCATTTTCTGCTGGTTCACTTTATGTATGTTGAACGTATTGTTTCCCAGTTTGAATATTTGGTGATCCTCAAAAGGGCTGACTAGTTTCTTAGAAAATGACAAAGATCAATTCACTTTTCGCTGGTATACTGAATGTATGTAACATATTATGTAATGCATGTTATGTTGTTTGAAAAGTAATGCAGTCATTTCTTTGTTTGAATATCTAGTGGACCTGAAAAGGCAACTTCGGTTTCGCTGTAAATGACAAAGAACCATCCATTTTCTGCTGGTATACTATATGTATACTGGATGTTATGTTTCTCCGATTACCTATTTGGTGGTCCTGAAAAGGGCTGACTTTTTTTTCATTAATTATAAAGCAAGATTCTTTTTCCGCTGGTATAATGAATGTATGTTGCATGTTAAGTATTGTAGCTATATTGTTTGAATATCTGGTGGACCTGGAAAGGCAATTCCAGTTTCACAGTAAATGCCAAAGAATAATCCATTTTCTGCTGCTACACTATATGGATGCTTAATGTTATGCTTCTTCGTTTAGATGTTTGGTGGCCCAAAAAGAATCTATTATTTTTCCAGTGAATGACTCGGAACAATTTGCTTTGATCATGTAGCGCATGTGTAGTAAACCAGCAGAAATAGAATTGTTCTTTTTTATTTAGAGACAAACTAATTTGCTCTTTTTAAGATCATCAAATATTTAACCGTTATAGATAACATTAGGCCTATAGGTAGGGTGCTAACGGGAAGTGAATTATTCTTCGTCATTTACTATAAAACTCAATGGCCCGCATTAGGGCCACTTAATATTTATACAACAAAATGAGGGCAATATTTTTCAAACATATAGAATACATGTTGTATGGAAAATAGGTTTTTATGTGTTACTTCCTCAGAAAAATCGGGCCATCATAGAGCCACCAAGGATTTAAACGCAGAATGAATACGTGCGTAAATTAAATTGAACATTTGGCGCCCAAACGTCCCGGCGCCTAATGTCACACGCCTAAACGTCCGGCGCCTAATGTCACACGTCTAAACGTCTGGCGCCTAAACATCCTGACGCCTGAACATCCCGTGCTGAAATGTCTAACGCCTAGAAGTCCTGCCGCTTGAATAGCCTTGTCCAAATGGTGGCGCCTAAACGTCACGTACCCCATTTTCAGCGATCGCCGCTTTCGCATTCGATAGTGGTACCTGTTGACTGAAACTCGGCGCTCTAGGCTCCGAAATCTTAAATTGAAGATGAGATTCCAAAAATTTCTTGATCTTAGTTTCATATTATCTGTACAATCCTCCTAGGTCGCAGTACCAGTTGAAGTTGCGATACAACGTCCGAGAAATTCTCAGTGATCTTCGCTCTTGCAGTCGACAGAGGTATTTGCCGACTGAAATTCGACTCAGAAACGCTCTGACAAAAACTAGAAGAAAGTAAATCTGTTTCCTCCTCTCTTCTTTCGCAAGAGAAATTTCTTTATTCTCACTGAAATTGGACTGCTGGACTACTGTAATCCCTAAGATTAAACTGTCCTGATTTGAGCATGAAGATGAAGTAAATTGTACGTAGTTTAAATGATCACCTTCGTAGCTCTTCTATGTTATAAATGTACAAGAAGGTATTTTGCTCTGGAAAGCCTTTTTCCTTCCAAGTAAATCCGAAGTGGTTTTCCGTAACCTTAGTTCTTCCTTTTTCACGTTTCAATACACTAGATCGTTCTGAGTACACAGAGAAAAAGCTAGTCCGTTGAATCTTCCCCTATTACGCTAGCGCACTTAGATACAGACGTAGGACAACATTTTTCTCAGCAAAACATCTCCTTTACAGGAAATAGAAAAAGGTTATAAAACGCTCTTCTCTCCTGAGACCTTTTCCATTCAGAAAGACAAAGTGTTCTTCAATACCAAGATAACTAGATCGTTTCTCATTTCTCGAAACATTATTATCATATCATGTCTTATGCCATCATATTTTTTCGAATTTCATTGATTTCACTATATTTTATCACGGTTTTTATTAGATTTACTTCCTACGAAATAAGACAATTTCATAACAAAACACAATAATTTCCAAACATATCGTCCAATTTGCAACTGAAATTATGAACCTTCAACCAATTAGGATTTACCCGAAAAATTGTCAACATTTTATTTTAACTGCAAAGGAGATGTTTTTTGACGAATCTCATTCATTTTTAACCAAAGAGTTACATTTTCAACTGAAATAAGCATGTTTCTAGGTGAGAAGAATATTCTTCTATGAACTGGTTCAACGTTCAACTACATTTAGTTCAATGGGGTCATTCAGAAAGGAATGTCTTGGCCTTCAGTTCACCTTTTCAAAATACCTTGACTCTACGAGAATTTATATGTGAAATTAAAATTTAATTTTGTACCCCTAATTATTTATAGTAATTTACTAAAACTGATGGAATATCGACGGTTTTCTTGGCAACAAGAATTTAGTATAAGGAAACGAAGTATGCCTGGATACGATTCCTTTCAGTTTAAATAAATGACAATGGAGGAGAAAGCAATGATTGACTGTGGGTGTCCTGAGTGTTGACCGTATTGACAAACAGTGCTTCCAAAAAATGGTAGCATGTTTGAATTTTCAGAAAATTTCTACTTTCCATAATACTTCTTGCGTGAAGAAAGAATTGGATTTCGAGGTTAAAGTTCACAATACATCCAAGCATCCCATATATAACACTTCTGGACGCTTGTGAATGAATGGTTTTATATATTCGAGAAACGTATTTTCCTGTTCAAATAAAAAAATTTAATAACATTGAAATGATCTTCGCAATAATATACTGTTGAAGATTAAGAGATTTTAGGGCAAATATCACGCTAACACCTTTGTACCATTTTTTTTTCATTCCACACCTTCTGTATACAAATGAATAATTTTACCGGATTTTCGACACTGGTCTTCTTACATTAAGGAGGCTTGGGCGTTTTCCGAACAAATCACAGAAAAGTCTGAAACTCACAGAATATCTGAATAAAGTATGTCTTATTCATCTGGGAAAAATAAATACTATGGTTGACGACGTTATTTCCGAAAAAATCGCTACCAAAAAAGTATCTGTTTAACACGTAGTCTTATGGGACTCCGGAGAAAAATCGACTTACCTGCGGGACAAAATCACAAATCCTTAAATATCAAATATGTACTGATACTTCCAATCGAGAGAAATCTAACAGTTACATAAAAACAAGGAATTTACGACTTGAATCGAGAGAAAATTGCGAAAAAAGTGAATTCTGCTATACGAGGCACTTAGGTGAAATATATAAATTTCTACTATCGCATTTTTTTCGATTATTTTATGATTTCTCGATCTTCTACTTAAATGAGATTGTTACACGTATAATTATTCAAACAAATGAATAGCAATAAGCATTCCTAAAAGACGTGCCCCACGGTGCCCCTCACTTCATACGAGACCAAACGCCCAAGCCTCCTTAAGGCACGAAACATCAACGATATAATTTTTTTTTTTTTCATTTCCTGAAGAAAAAACGTGTTTTATTTTATTTTTATTTTCAAATAATAATTTAGATAGAATGCATGTCAGTCCGGCTTCTTTTAGGTCTGTATCGTGTAGTCAGGATAACTTTTAGAAGATTGATCAGTTTTAATTGTGCTTTGGCACACTTTTTCAAGGTCTAAAAAGGAAGAACGAGTCCTTCAACCAGCCATTTTTGGTTGACGATCCTGATTTTATATCAATCAAAAAATTTATTAGAAAAATTGAAAATTTACTCTGCTCCTTGAAATTGATCATTTTTAATATCTAGTAAAATTATAGATGTATAAGAAATTTGCTTATGATATTATTTAGGATTGAAATTTTTGTTTTCAAAAATTTTTTATTGCTCAAAATGTTCACACAGTGCAAGCAGATTTCCAAGATATTCCAAAAATTCAAACAAATTATCAACAATAAGTGAAAAGAAGTATTGTTGCGAGAGTCACTTCAAGAGTTTTCTACATTTCCGAGCATGTTTTCGAATGTGGAATATTTTTTCAATTATGACATCGAAAAGGATATGTGAAAAAAAATTCAGCTCTGGAAGAACTCTGTACGTATATTTTCTGGAAGAGGAATTGTACTTCGATTTTTCCATCTGAAAAAATTTACAAATATGAGGGACATGAATAAGTATACTTTAACTTAGTGTCGTCTAAATAAAATTGTTTTTGCTATTATGAAAAAGAAAAAAAGAAAAGTAATTGAAAACACGATTTTCCTTATTTTTCTCAGACATTCTGAAATCATGCAAAATGTAAACAAACCAGATGTTGTAGATTTTCTCATATTTCATGTGTTTTCTATTCAACAATTTTCTCTCTCACCTCAAATTTTGCCGGAAATCACAAGAATACTGTTACCACCCCTTATCACACACTCAAATCAACCAATTATCAACTCAATAAGTGGAACAATTAATCCTGATGATTTTTCTAATAAAAACGAAATTGTCAGAGTTATGCCATTTTCAAAGATGAGAAATATCAACAGAAATGAGAATTTTCTGCCAAATAACGCAAGATATGAAAAACAGTCACAAGGAGTAAAATGTTTTTTTTAGAGCCCCACAAGATTATCATCAAAATTTTTTGGATTCCCTTAAAAAATCAAAAATTCTAATTCTGGTTGCACAAAAAATAATGAAGAACAGACATTTACATTTTTTGGTCCAACTATGCAAGGTTCGAAAAATATAACTGAACAAAATTTTGCAGCAAGAAAAGATACATAAATATGGTAAGGATTACATTTTGATAGGACCAGTAGTTTATGCTCCATCCAAAGCAAAACTGTGCACATTCTCGTGACACGCTGCGCGCGCGGCTTGCTTTGCTTTATTCATGGCTCTACTGACCTTTAGGAACACATTCTCATTACAATACTCGCCACCGATATTTACATCTCGCATAGTTTGACAAGCAAATACAATTTCTGGCTTAAGATGATCTCAGGGTACCGTAGACTACCTGGAGGCTCATCTGACCTTTTTTATTGTGTGATGCCCGGCTCGAGCTCGTCGC
>WSXT02035469.1:0-13551 GCA_011762715.2 Neuroterus valhalla
GTTCATTCTCTTAGAATGAAACTGACAGTTCAGTCGTTGCTTGGAATGAAAGTTCATTCCAAGAAATTTAGAGTGTAGTAGTTTTTTCAGGAGAGTGAACACCGGCTTCGAAACTATGATTTGGAGAAAAACGCGTTCAGAATTGTGAACTTCAAAAAAGCGAAAAATGTATTTATTTTTTGGACATTACACTGAATTATCGATTCCAGCTCCATAGAGGACATCTCTCGTAGCAATTTTGTTGTCTTCAGCTTCTTTTCTTTCAAGTCTACTTTGGATCGTAGCATGCTTGCTCTATCGTTTTGCTTCGTTATTAGCCCTGGTGATACGAACGCTGTCCTCGTGTTTCAGAAAGATGTTCAACTTTAAGAGTTTTGCTTCGATTAACTTGAAATTTGAAAGTAATATTCTTGAGATGTTTCACTATAAGAAAATGCAACAAAAGAAAAATGAATTTTTTTACCCCCTCCCCCCCTTAACATGACCTGAGGAAATTGTTGCGAAAATCTGAAAATTATACGACATAGAGTCTAAAATTTTATCTTCAATTTAAACTAAAAAAACTGAGAAAATCTTCATCGGTTCCTGAGATACAATTAAAAATGTTGAATCGTATCTGAGTTGAGTTTTAGTCGACGATCACGGTTCTCGGACGGTCTGCTGCTCGCCTCCTTCGTTGAGGCAGGACCGGATAGGCCACGCACAGAGGTGGTTGCTTGATTAGGGCTCTCTTATTCTTTCGATTCTGCTCATAAGTAATTTTTATCTCGAATTGATGTCAATTTTTTCAAATTATTAATTTTTTTGTTTTTTGTTTTGAATATCCACAATTATTTTCATTCAGAATCATCCGCATATTGGAGAATGAAAAAATCAATAGAAAAATGATGAGAATAAAAATTTTTATCAACCAGAATATTGATAAAAATGTGGATACATTGTCAAGAGAGTAAACTATTTTTCAAACGAATCAAAATTCTAAATAAATTCTTCCTATGAGAAGCACTCGGAAATATTAAAAGTGAAAAATAATAAAATTATTATTATATATAATTCTAACTTCAATTTCGATTATGGTTTAACAATTTTTCCTTTGTAGTTTACTATACACATACTTTTTTCTATTCATTTTATAATTTTGATCATCGAAAAATTAGGTAACGAGCGAGTTGCTTGTTTGAGGGGGTGTTTCTCCGAATCAATTTCAAAAAAACGATTTTTTTTTCATCTCCTCATAGGTAATGCATCTAAGAATGTCATGCCAAAAGAATTCTGCTCGATTCGTGAAAAAAAAAGTTGGGTAAGTTTTTTGACACTTTGGTATATTTGTCTTACGTTTTTATTATAAAAGCCGCCATATTCAATTTTTCAAGTGAATAAACAATTATTTTGAGCACGGAATCTTGTAGAGCGATCTTTAAAACATAAATATGCTACGATTCAAATATGTACAACTAATTTTAAAAATACATTATCAAATGCGTCAAGATGGTAACTCAATTCGTCGCTTTTTCTCATCTGAAACTTCTAATGCGTTTTTCTCGAAACTACTTTTTCAAAAATGGTTCGCACGAAATTTTTCAGGTGTCAGTGGACGTATTTTTGTTTTCCTCTTTTTGAAATGCGCAGAAACGTATTCCCTATCTTTGTAGGGCGGCTTTTTCCCATTTTTTGGAAAATAGATTTGTTACAAATTTTTGAAAATGAAGAAACAGGGTCAAAAAACTGACTGTTTCTTCAATGGCCCGCCATTTCGACAATTTTCAAAAAAAAAAGAAAAGCCCTCCTACAAACATAGCGACAACCTTACAGATTAAAAAAAATTTCCGTTTATATGTCAGATCAGCTATTTTTGGAAAATGGTGCAAACCAATAGCTCACCTCCTCATGGAAGGCCTTCACGAAAAACGAAGCTGCGGCCAGAAGAAAAAATTTTTCAAAGAAATGTTAACTGCATTTTGTAGTCTAAGGACCAATCAAACTTGAAAAAAAACGCATAAAAAAATAATGAATACTTTTCTTACAATAATATTCGAAAAAACGCTCTGAAAACCGGCCCGTTTGAAGGATCACCCCCTTCAGAAAAATGGTTGTGTAAAGGAAAATAATAACATACTTACTAGTAATTGAAAATACCATTTTCATTGCACCTACATACTGTTCTATATACAATTTGTTTTGGGAATTTCATTATTATTCACTTTTCATATGTTTGAGTGTTTTTTATACAAATAATTTATTTAGAATTTAGATCCTTCATTCGCTTCCATTAATATTCTAGTTAATAAAAATTTTAGGAAATAAAAAAAAACTGTGTATCATTCTTTCATTCTTTAATATGGGGTTATTTCTGAATTAAAATAATTGCAAATAATTTTGAAAAAGAAGAATAAATGAGTTTGAAAATTTACAATAATTCGAAATAAAAATTACTTATAAGCAGAATCAAAAGTACGAGAGAACCCCAATCAAGCACCACCTCTGTGCGTGGCCTACTTGGCCCTGCCTCAACGGAGGAGGCGAGTAGCAGACCGTCCGAGAACCGTGATCTTCGACTAAAACTCAACTTAGATACGATTGAACATTTTTAATCGTATCTCGGGAACCGATGGGGATTTTTTTAGTTTCTTCGGCCTAAATTGAAAATGAAATTTCAGGCTCTATGTCGTATAATTTTCAGATTTTCGCAACAATTTTCCTAGGTCGTGCTGAAAGTTGAAGTCGACTTACAAAATTGTAAAAAATCTAGAATTTTTCTTTAAACTTATCACGTGCTGTATCATTTTCAGCAGATGGAAAAAATCTGTTTCACACAATCGATCTCACAGTTTCCGACGGTAGTGTATGCATAGTAGAAAAATGATATTCCATTTCATTACGATGTTTAATTTTTCCGCATAGGTAGGTACATTTTTCAACCCTCCGCAAACAATATTCAAATTAGTTTGAAACTAGCCCTAAGAATGTTCCTCTGTCAACTAAAACTGCTTTTAAAATCAGAAAGGTGCACTGGTGGAGGAGACAATGTAAAAAAATGTGAATACAAAGTTAAATAAATAACTGATGATGGTTAGTGAATTAGGTATGGAGAATCCACAGGAATTCACCAGGTGAAATTCAGGTTTTTTCAGGTTTGGTTTCACATAATTCATTTAGGTTTGGTTTACACATGTGACTTGAATTTCCCAAAGACGTCTATTTTCCTAATATCTTGAGTTCCTTACTTTCCTTACTTGAGTATCCTAACTCTTTAACATTCTCATAGACTCCCCCCCACCTATCTTTCTCTCTCTCTCTCTCACCCTCTCTCCCTCTCTCACGCACACACACACATACGAATATTCTTGGTTTCTAGATTACGCAGCAAAAGCTTTAGCAACATCTTTGAGAACTCTTTACATGTTTGGGTATCCATTTTCTGTCTTGAAACTAGGAAGAGTTCGTTCATCTATTCTTCCAAGATTAGTTTGCCTTATGTAAAATAAGGGAACTCGTAACCATGGTTCACTCCAGCGAACTTCGACTAGTTACCTTCCTGTCGTCTCCTCACTCTCTACACCCTGCGCACTAAGCCGTTGACAAGCGCGCGCAACCAATGGATATTGAAGGTCGACGTCTGAGAGTTTCAACACGCATCGCTCTTTTTGTGCGTTGTGACTTCCTGAAAGAGAGACCAGTTGCAATTCTGCCGATTTGACTCCATACGACTTCAAAGTTGCTGATCATAATTTTTTCCGGAGGTCATTTCAAGGGTTCCCTCTTTACGCAATAGTTCTTTTTTGTTTGGATTACATCCAAAAGATTATAATTTTATTTTGCGAGCCAGCCAGTAAGCGGCGAAAAATGTTTTAAGAACAAGGAAGGTAAGGTTCAGTATATGAATTCATGAGTGGAAGATCAAATAGTACTGCGACGAAATTATTTATTCTAGAAGTTTTTTCTTCTAAATGTATTGAAAACTTCTTAAATATTGATCACCTAACTTCCGAAGGATATCCTCCATCGCAAATGAGTAAACTCAGTAGAGGTCAACAAATGAAAGTCTCATTTCATATCCATACTCAAACAGGTAATATTACGCGGATGGTTTTACCTTCAAATGCTTGTCATTTCACAAATATAACCTCTGGTTCGTTTTCTCCTCTGGAAATGGAAATGGATATCTGATTCAACTGATATTGATTGTTTGGTTGCTTGAAAACATTTTCGACATGTTGCATATCTTCCCATTGGATCATTGTTTATATTTCCTCTTCTACCGACTGATATATATTTTGCGCACCACACAACCCGCCTTCCTCCAGTATGCGCTATAAGTGGATATAATTTCATCATTCTAGTGATAAGAAAAAAAGTACGGTGAGGCATTAGAAATTCAAGCAGATGATTGAGGGGCTTATACAGTTGAAAGTACCGTGACATAGACATATATTATCTTAAGTACTTCGACCTCGGTATACTTATTGATTACATTCCTTATGGAATTTCTCGACAATACTTTGACCAGTTTTTCCTCTCCCTACGAAAAATGAGGATGAGTTACACTCTGTTCTTCAACTTGGCAATTATCCTTTATTTCATTGGTGATTTTAATACCATAATAATGTATCTATAACTTTAAAGAAGCCAAAATATTACATAACTGATGGATAGTAGGAAAATGGTATTTCACTTCAGAACTAGGTATAATTTTTCCGCCAAAGGTAGGTACATTTTCAAGCCTTCCGCAAACAATATTTATTATTGTTCACTAGAAATGTAGGGCATGTCGAATGGAGTGTTCCTAACTTAGAAAAAAGAATGTTGAAGAAAAAACTAAACTAGCCATTAGAATGTTTCGAAATCACTACAAAGAGCCTAAAAAATTATAAAGGTGCGCTGGTGAAGGAGACAATATAAGAAAATGTGAAATATAAGTTCAAGAAATAACTGATGCTGGTTAGTGAATGATATGTTTGAAGAATGTTTACACATGTGATTTGATTTTTCCAAAGATGTCCTATTTTGTACATATCTTGAGTTCTTAACTATTCTAACTTGAGTATCCTAATTCTCTAGCAGGCAGTGCCCTGACAAGCCAATACCCATATTTTCTCGCATCCATATCAAGTACAAGCAATGCTTTTCATTTTAATTATTCTCATAGACTCTCTCTATCTCTCTTGTTGCAGAGTTGAGTTCAGAGTTCGAGTTTTTACCCGATGGCAGCCCTATCCCTGGTGTCCCTCGTGGCAAAACTTCTTCTTCCGATTGGCAACACTGTTTCGATTGGACTCTCCCAACTGCCGAACTTCCTCTCCATAAAAGGTCCAGACCTCCTGCTGCCAAGATCCCTATTCGCGAAAGGTCCGGACCTTCTGCTGCCAAGACTCCGGTTCGCGACAGATCCGGACCTCCTGCTGAGACTCCTATTCGCGACAGATCCAGGTCTCCTGATGCCGAGCCTCTTCCTCGTGCCAAGTCCAGGTGTCCTTCTACCAGGCATTCTCATTCTGCTAGGTCCACCATAGTTCCTCCCGCCAGGCTTCCTTCTCCTGACGGATTCGGATGTGGAATTGAAAAATTAAGAATTATTCGGCTTATCCCCCATATAAATCGCCAACGGATATTCGAATTTCGAAAATATACTTTTCCCGGCGGTACATCAGTTAAAATAAGAAAGGATGGGGGAAAGTTTGTACCTATTCCAATCCAAGAATACATTGTTTTATCAACATCGGATGGTGAAGTCTTTGCAATATTGGATAGCGAAACAGTTCTTGCTGGAATTTATTTATTAAATCGTACTAATCGCTCTACAAGACGCGTAAAGATAAACATGCAGAACGGCACGGTTAACTTATTGACCCCAGGTGAAGTCGGGGAAACTCAAGTAGGTCCCAACCGCATAATATACGGATACTTTAGTGTACAATATGTGAAGCCTCTTCAGAACTCCATTTCTCGCCACCATGATTCTAATAAAGGAAAATCTAAATCTGAAATATGATGTTTGTTATCCAGAGTGGGATTGTTATCTTGCATAGAACTGGTAATTATAACAATAAGCCAATAATTAAGGCTTGCTCTACAAGAGTAAATCAAACGCTATCTATCGTAAGAATTATCTTTTATGTGAATGTAGGTACAAAATGTTCCTTATGGCAAGCGGCGTCGATCACCCTTTAATGTATGGTCCTTGAGGATCTAATGTTTCGGCAATGTCTCGGCTAGTTTCTTCCAAGAATAATTGCAAGTTTTTCACAAAATTATCCGAAGAGAGAAGCTATTATGTAAACTATCGTGCAGTACGGTCAAATATCCATTTTTATCAATAAAACACCTGAAGCCCGGAATACTTGATTGATTTTTATAATTTTTTTAAAGAAAAAATGCCTTCAACTAACCCCTCAATAGAATAAAAAAAGAATATTCCTAAATTTCGTAACAATTGTACTTTTCCGTCGAAGAATAAAACTAACAGAATGGTTATCTTGGTAACTTGTATGTTTCATATTTCTGCAAACAATTGATATAAATTCGTGAGAGTTCAATATTGTGTAACGTTACAATTTTCATTTATTTACAAATAAGCAATTCTCTAGTCACTTGAAAATGTTGATTCTCTGAAATACAATTCTATCTCGGAGGTCAAAAGGTGCTCTAAGACCAATATAACTAGATTTCTTAATCTATTATACTCTACTTTTATATATTTCTATTATCTATTATACTATATTATATATATTATTATTATTATTATTATTATTATACTCTTGTGTAATATGCTGATTTTCTTGTTTTTTTTTCCTTTGTACATATGTAACTCCTGCACTGCTCAAGAAAAGCTTTAGGTACATCTTTGAGAACTCTTCACATGATTGGGTATCCAAAATCTGTCTTGAGACTAGAAGGAGTTCGTTCAGCTACTCTTCCAAGATTAGTTTGCATTACGTAAAATTAAGGAACCCGTGACCATAGTTCACTGCAGCAAAGTTCGACTGGTTGACTCCCTGTCGTTTACTCATTCTCTAGACCCTGCGCACTAAGACATTGTTAAGCGCGCAAAACTGATGAATATTCGAGGTCGAGGTCCCGTAGTTTCGAAACGCATCGCTCTTTTTGTGCGTTGTGACTCCCTGATAGAAAGCCCTAGAAGTGCTTTACTACAACCTTTATCGCTCTTATAGCGTTGGCCGCGACTCTGCCCTGCCGAACGTTCCAAAGGAGATAGAGTCATTTGTTGAGAACAAGGAGGACCGAATTCATTGGAACTACAAGTTCTTTACAATAGTCCTTATGAAACACACGAGACCTGACATCTTTCTTCTTGACAATCGTGAAAGAACAATGTTGGCGATCAAATAATCGGCTCTAACCGACTACAACATCACAGGCAGGGAAATGTGGGGGGAGGCGAGTTGAACACGCAAAAATTAGTGCACGTATATACCGACTGATTCAAAGAAGATATAGTCGTGTGCTGATTGCAGTACCTGATAGCTTTCCTGCATGTAATTTGGCTCTGCGGATATGTGGACAGCCCCGGCAACCGTTACAAGTTCCAGGAGATGGTCTAGCACTCCACCAAGGATATTCAGTTGAAGTAATTGTACTTGTTCTTGGTGCTCTTGGAGGTGCGACGCCTTTACTGGTCTTGTCAGCCCTTCATTTTAATTTCGTCGTGTATGTGGCCACCCATCTCATGTTGTGACACAATACATAGGTGTAGTTTACGGTTGTTCTACTAGTAGCTTGTTTCATTCCCCTGATTGACAGTTGCTCCCAGGCGTCATTCCTTATATTGATGTGAAGAGCATAATTACCGAAATTGCTGCTCTTACCCAGTATGAATCACGAACCAACAGCAGCCAAGGAGAGTTGCTGCGATGGGCAAGAACAGTAGCTTTACATGTCATAATTGAGACCACTTACAGATTGCTTATTAAGTGCTTACGTTTTGTTTGACTGCACGTGTGTTATTCAACAAAATTGATATTTTTTGGACAACACTTCATATCTAAAGCTCTTCTGATTAGTTCAATAACTATTGCAGTAGGTTGGTTTAGTGGCAGTAAATGTCACCACACAAAATTCGTTAGCGTTTTCTTCCTGCACACCGTTTTAACGCCTTCGAAAGTAGAGGATCTAAAAGTTTTGTTATTCTTTCGAGTAAGTTCCTATATTACCGCTAGCTCAAAAAATTTGGATATGGATTATAAGAGTACAACAGAGCTCCAGTAATCGCAGGCTGAACTCTCAGCTCACACAATGATCACCAAGTTCAGAGGCAGTCATTGCTAAGTCAGTGACATAATCTGAAACTCGAGCAAATTTTGAAGAGTGTTGACTTCTAGGTCCAGAGATTTTACATTGTTGAGTCAAAAACTCAAGAAGCAGCTATAAAGGAAATGAGTCAGGATCAGGTTATGTGAGAAGAGGAAGAAGGGCGGGAGAAATGAGATAATTGGCGAGGAACAATGAAGAGCGTTCATAGCGTGGTGACTATGAGATTCAGATTTAGTTGTAGAACGAAAGGTCTATTTCAACTTCAATATTAAAAATATAAGCGGTTAATTATTCTGCAAATTATCTGGTGTTGATGATTCCCAAAGGATAAAAGATTACTAGGATTAATGAATGTCCGATGTCGAACATCATCTCAACTGACGACTTCGACACGACTTAGCTATCTCACAACAGAAACAACAGTAGATAAGAAGAAGATAGTAGTGCAGAATTAGAACGAGGTATCGTCAAACATTGAAGCCCAGCAGCTAAGGATAAAGGAAATCAAGGTAAGTACTTGAGACTACGAGAGAACTAGCTAAAGCTCAAATTTAGAGGCCTAAGGATGATCGACTTTTTGGAGCCCGATACGTATAAAATTTTGCAACTCAAGCATACTCCTGCTGAAAGAACGTTTGCAGCGATTGCTCTTGCTCCCTAAATACAACTTCAGCGACCTAGGAAATGAGATTTTGACGGAGAAGTTGGGAGTGGGGACGATGATGACGATGAAAAAACAGGATGTCGAGGATCATGATCGAACAGGTCACGCAAAACTGCCTCAAGAGGATCATGCAGACGGAGACATGTCTATTAGGCTAGAGAGGTTATCAATAGACCAGCAAGAGGTCAAAGAGCACCGACAAAACGGATCAGACGAGAACTGAAATATTTAGAAGATTATGAACTTCAATGTTGAGGGTGATTATCTAAAGAAAATCTCAGAGTTCTCCCCATTTCCAAGTGTCCAGGTTACTCACATGGGAAAAAGCGATTCAAACCCAAAATTTTGGGTTTCTCTCATGTAATAATGCCCAAAGTTTTTTGTTGAAAATGCGTGGAATAGAGCTGTGCTCTGTGTTATCTCCAACTGAGAAAGTCCTATAATAAATGTTATAAACACAATTCCCGACGTGAACCTAAATTACGGGTTCTCCTTCTCCAAAAGATTCGCGGGTAATTCATTTTAAACCCGAAAATGAAGCCTTGCCCCTGGGTTATTCTCATCTGAGATCGTTGTAGGTGATACACTAGGAGAAGAATATTCGCGATTTAAATCTAAGTTAGAACTTCTCCGTATCCAAAAGGGGCCTGACTTATTTCTGTTCAATCTATGAGATAGTGTCACGCTAGGGGTTCTCTTCAACCTTAAAGGGTCCTGAATAATTTATTATAAGGAAAACAATTCTCAAATTCAAGCTGAGTTCGGGGTTCTTCATATCCTGAAGGTTTCGGGTTAATTATTCGAGAAATAGAGCAACGCTCCGGGTTATCCACAATCAAGAGGGTCCTGAAGGTATTATTGCGAAAAACAATTTCCGAAATAAACCATTATCCCGGGTCATTATTATTCAATTGAGTGATGTACGACTCGGGACTGATGGATTACAATCGGCCTTTCATATTCCCAAATTAGCACTAAATTCGTTAGGAAGGTTGTTGGAAATTAAGGACAAATGATATCCCATCAGATGCTTTGAAAAAAAATTCCTCAGCAGCTGACCCTTTGAGCAATGCTAAATTTGATTTGTTTCGCATTTGAAAGGAGTTTTTCGGGGTTTCAAATCTGCTCATTTCTGACAATGTAATAATTTATATTATATTCATTTATTTTTATTTATTTTATAATTATACTAACTAACTACAAAGAGAGTGCTTTAAAAATAAATGGAAAGAGAGTTTTTCCCCATGATCCCAAGAGAGTGTGTTTCTTCATATTATTTTATAATTTCTGTGGGCCAACACTTGACACGTAAACTCTGGGACCATGGAAATACTGACAGTCCAATCTCTTTTCCAAGTTTCTTATATTTAGTAGGTGGTTATTCCCATCGACATATAAACTGGACCACTCATGTCCACTGCGCATCTATTTTGGTGCAGAAAAGGAGGGACATAGGATGCATTCTCGATTGTCTCCGTCTTGCTTTTTCTGATTGGCTTTTGGTTTTGGCTCAGGCCTGTAAGAGTAGTTAGCGGGACCCTCAATGGGGACTCAGCATCGGTTTTGATAGCCCAAGCTCGTTTGAAGTTTTCAATAAATATATTCCGAATAAAGAAAAAAAATGGTTTTTATGTGCTTTGTTTGTCAAACGCGGAGCGACGTGGGCGACGGGTGTTCATTTCACAGGTAATTCTGTTATCGTATTTTTGACTTGACGTCATAACCTAGAAAAGCATTTATTTACAGCATTGACGTATAATATTCATGTGCCGATAATTAATTCTGAAATTAATATTATGTGCCTACTAAATTAAATATAATAAATAATATTCGTTTCAAAATAGAACTACGAAATAAAGAACTTGGGCAAAATTAAGGTCATGAATATTAAAGTTTACATTCATGAATTTATTGAATCCATTTAATTGAGCTTGTCTTATTTATTCTGCATGAAAATCTATGCTTATATACAGTGGTAATTGAACTTAGAAAATTAATTATTACATAAAAAATTAACTAAATATTGTATAAATTATTGGTAAGCATGCATAAAATATTTGACAATTAGATAAAATTTGCAAGTTTTAATGAAAAATTTTGATCAAAATAAAATAAGAAACGTCGATTTTAAAAAGTTCATGAAACATTTCCAAATTTCGAACATTGGAAATATAAAAATGGAATATGAACAAAGAGGATGACAATAATTATCCTATATAAAAAGGCACGTTTAAGCATAAACATACATCTCCACACAATGCTGAATATATTTTTCCGAAGAAATAATTTCTTATACTTACATGGGAAAGTTTTGGGAATCATTTGCTGAAAAAAAAGGTTTTGGGAAGTGTGAATAATGAAACGGGGCCCACCAAAGGCTAGCGCCGTCACTGTGCGCAAAGGATACAGCACTATCTCCTTTTCTTTCTACTACGTTCGAGTTTGCGCATCCAGATGAGCGGTCTAGTTTATATGTCGATGGTTATAAGATGGGAATAAGGAAGTCCTAATTAGAGCGCGCTTTTCAATTCGAATGTATCTTCCTCTTCCTCTAAAAATGAATACATTAGAAAAAATGGTTGCATAAATGTTCTTGAGCATTGAGAATTCAAATTAAGAAATTTTACGACATTACTTTTTGAATAAAAAAAAAAGTTGTCATGATTAAGAAATGCTTAGTTGCTAAGGATGCTCGGTTTTAATTGCGAAATCCAATATTTATATTTAACTTATTGAATATTATAATAGAATTATTTGTTGGTTTTATAGTACACCTATCACAATAAAAAAAATTTTCAGAGCGAATTAGTATGTAACTCTGTGAACTTTTGCTGAGAATAATGAAAGTATTGAGTTTTGGGGTAAGAGTATTTTCCAAATTTGCGTGCACATTTAAATATGATGATCGTTAGGGAGGAAAGTTTTAAAATTATATAATTATAAAACAGAGACATCCGGACAAGAAAAAATAAAGGAAATGAATTTCAGAACGAATTTTCCTCTTGGACGATTCACAACAAACAACAACTTTGAATTGAGGTTGGGTTGGTTTGACAGACTTCCCTACGCGCATGCGATTTGTGACGACTTCCTCATTCCGTTTGGCCCTACTCGAGTGGTGGGGGTATACGTGTCCCAACTCTTCCTGGAGGAACTCTAGTTCTAGTTATTTCCCGGTAGGTACAGAGAGATGATGTGTTCCAAGAGTGACCTCATCCAACAAATATTTGAAATAGTGTTTCTGTCTCTAATGTTTGGTGTTTGATGATGTAGAATTTACATCACACATAATCATGTTTTATATGATCATATATGATAATACATCACTATATGAACATTATTATTCAAATATAAATATAAAAATGTAGTATCGTTATTGTTTACAGAAGAACCCAGTCCAAAGTTTTTAAATCAAAATGATGATCTTCTTCATGAGCATGTTTCACAAGTGATGTGGTTCTATTGTCTTTTTAGACTTGTGAATATGTTCTTTTATACTTTTTTATGTTGTTCTTTTTGTTTGCCTAATATACACACCTTCATAACCTTTACAATTGATACCATAGATTATATTGGATTTCCGCATTTTGTTTAGGGTGTTGAAACAATTAAAACTATCTTTGTTTGATACGGAAACCATATTTATATCGGTATGTTTGCAGATTCCAATTATTGTCTTTTTGAGGTGTTCAATATGGGACATTCTTTTACAAATCGAACAGAGATTTGACCGACCCATTTTTGATTGAGTTAATACTTTTTTTACGGGTTCTTTATCAAAAAAGAGAAGATATGTATTTGGAGATTTTTTTATTTTTCAATTTTTTGAGAAATAGGAAGGGTTGAAAAATTGAGAATTTGAGAGAAGACTATTTTTTTAAAATGAATAACTCCTGTTCTATTTGAGCTAAAGACATTTTTCTTTTTTCATTTGAAAGATAAAAGAACGAGCTTCAATAAAAAGATCATCACAAAAATATTATCAAAAAATTGAAATTTTTATTACCAATTAAAATTTTAAATTTGATTTTTAACTAGTTCGACCCCCATGAATTAGGTTCTTAGTATTTTCATCGTATTCTACGTTGGTACCTCACAACGTCGCGCGTATCACATTGCACGGACGATTTTCTTCTTTGATATCTTTTTTCTCTTATATATGGATAATTATTATATATTTTCAATTTAATTATCCTAATCTTAGACAAGATTACTATATAAAAACTAAAGAAATAAATAATAAGAAGTAAAAGAAAAACATCATTATCGAAAATGTAGATTACTTTATCACGATTATTAGGATGTTATACAGTATTTATATTCCTCGAATTTTAACATTTCTTACTTACAAATTTTTACAACATTTTCCTTTTCATTCAAGAAAAATTGCTTTGCTTCCGATTCTTGAAGAGAAACTGGAATCATACAATGATATTTTATTCCCCTTTATCGTTATAGCTTTTTGAAAGCGTGGTGACAGTCGCTCCTCTTCGTCTTCGTACTCAGCATTCGTTGAACAACGACATGCTATATTTGGTAGAGCTTCTGCCGCCCAGGTAAATGATTCTCTAGGTGTACGAATAGGATTATTTACTCTTTGCAGACTGGCTCTAGCAGCA